>VZTO01003206.1:184623-220759 GCA_013400615.1 Syrrhaptes paradoxus | reverse complement strand
GGGGACATGGGTTAGTGGGTTGGGTGGTGTTGGGTTGACGGTTGGACTTGACTATCCTTGAGGTCTTTTTCAACCTTCATGATTCTATGATTCGATGTTAAAAGGACATCCTTCCATTCAGGCCTTGCCCAGATTCTTCTCTTTTCTGAGTCCCAGAGAGGTGCAAGGAAAAAAAGGACTGTTAGGTTTGGCAGCAAAGCATGAATGATCCAGGAAACTATATAAAAAGAATCAAACCAAATCCTTGCCTGCCAGGCAAGGTGTTCCTTGCTAAGGTGTATGAGGCTGCAGCATTTACAGGAAGGACAGGAATACTGACAGCAGGCATTAGTGGGACAGTTCTGCCAAGCATGGGATAGTGGCAGTACATGCTTCTCACAGAGACTGCATCCGTCTGCAAGGTTCCGAGTTGGAGGTGTTTGCTGTATAAAGCCAATATGTTGAATGCCGCAGATATCTAGAGATTGCACAGGCAAGATCGGCAGAGCTGGAAGGGTCTGCGTCCAGATTTTCTCTGTCTGTAAACTTATTAGGCTGGTCCGTGCAAGATATGCAAAGATCTGCAAGATGCAATGAACTTAGCAAGAACCAGCTGGTAAGAACCAGCTGTAAGGACCAGCAGGGACACTTCGCTGACACGTTTAGCATGACTAAGGAAGGCTGGGGGTGCCTTCTTGGCCATAGTACATAACACTGCTGTGTGAAATGACTGTCTGAGCTGGGTATGATGCAGTATGAAATTTGCTTATCACTGCACAGTGATGCTTAAAAAGCAGGCAAAAAAAAGTAAATTAATGGGATTGTAAGTGATCACTGCTAATATATTAGACAGCCTTCGTTTTCCATCAGACTCTGCATTTTTTTACTCCTATGTTCTGAAATACCCTCTAGTTACTCCTGGGTCTACCTTTGTACTTAGAGACCAACACTGGGCTTCTTTGGCTGGCCAGGAAGCTAGTTGTGCTTCCTTTGGTGTCTGGATCCTTCAGTTGCCTCTATAAACACGGCTTTGCAGTGACGTTCGTGTTTGTCCATTTGCTATCACAAAACAAACTGCTAACTCTTGAAGGGAAATTTCCTTGGTATCTAAAGGAAAGCAGAAACGTGTTCTCCTTAGGTACAGCAGAGATGGAGGGAGAGTTGGTTGAGATGCTAATAATAAGTTGACCAAAGACTTAAATAATTAAAATACTGAAGGTCTCACTAGCAATGACAGATGTTTCCTGTAGCTCAGACTTGGGCTTCCTCTGAATCTACGATTAGACAGTGTGTGTGTGCGTGAGTAAATCTTCCTTATCTTTGAATATGAACTGAGCCTTTAAGAGAGGAAAAAATGTCATTAAATGCAGAACTGCCATAACTAGGGTCATAGGCCTTGTTGTACCAATTTGGTGGCTCATTCTGATCATCCATTGGTGTCAGGAGAGTACTAACTGAGAGCAGATGGCTAATCCCTGCTTTAATGCTTCCTTCTGTTCCTCCGTTCCCCTACAATATATAAGCCATTTCTTATTACTGGCAAAAAGACAGTGACCTCTAGATTTTCATAGGATCACAGCATGGCTGAGGCTGGAAAGGACCTCTGGAGATCATCTGCTCCCACCCTCTGCTCTAAGATGGATCAAGTAGAGCAGGTTGCTCAGGACAGTGTCCAATCAGAATATCTCTGAGGATGGAGACTCTACAACCTCCCTGGGCAACCTGTTCCAGTGTTCAATCACTCTTATGGTTAAAAAGCCTTATATTTAAATGGAATTTCCTGTATTTCCATTTCTGCCTATTTCTTCTTGTCCTTTCACTGGACACCACTAAGAAGAGTCTGGATCCATTTTCTTTTTCCCATCAGGTGTTTATAAATGTTGGTAAGAAACCCCCTGAGCCTTCTCTTCTCCAGACTAAACAGTCCCAGCTCTCTCATCCTTTCCTCAAATGAGAGGTGCTCCAGTCGCTTCATCATCCATGCGACCCTTCGCTGGACTATCTCCAGTATGTCCATTTTTGTCTTGTACTGTGTGGCCCAGAACTGGAACATGGCACTCCAGGCATGGTCCCATCAGTGCTGAGCAGAGGGGAGCGACCACCTCCCTCAGCATGCTGGCAGCACTCCTTCTCACGCAGCCCAGGAGGCCGTCGTCCCTTTTTCCCACAAAGGCACTTTGCTGGCTCGTGTTCAGCTTAGCGTCCACCAGGACCCCCAAGTACTTCTCTGTCAAACTGCTTTCCAAACAGTTGGCCCCCAGCACGTACTGTTCCTCCCCAGGTGCCGGACTTTGCACTTCCCTTTGTTGAAGTTTTTGATAAATTCCTTTTTTTGCCCATTTCACCAGCCTACCCAGGCACCTCTGAATATCAGCACAACCCTCCGGTGTGTCAGCTGCTCCTCCCAGTTTGGTGTCATCTGTCAACCTGCTGAGAGTACGCTCTGTCCCATCACCCAGGTCATTATTGAAGCTGTCGAACAGTGGTGGCCCCAGTGTCAGCCGCTGGCTACACCACTACTGACTGGCCTCCAGCTGGGCTTTGTTCCCCAAGCACAATGCTTTGAGCCCAGCAGCACAGCCTGATTTCAGTCTAGCTCCTGGTCTGCTTCTCCAGCCTCTATTCCATCATTGTGTTTAGGAGGATGTTATGGGAGACAGTGTCAGAAGCCTTTCTGAAGGCAAGGTAAACAACCTCCCACCCAGTCATCTCATCACGGAAAGCTGTCGGGTTCGTCAGGTGTGATTTCTCCTTCATATTTCCGTGCTGACTGCTCTCGGTCACCTTCTCGTTCAGTTGTTTGGAAATGGCTTTCATGAGGATTTGTTCCAGGCTGACCAGCCTGTCACTCCCCAAGTTATCCCCATTCAGAGCTCTGATGTTTATTCCAGTGTAAGAACCTGTTGGAAGAAAGAGATCGTCGTGCCAATGTGAGGGACAGGGGTGTCCTCGTGAAACTGTGGGTGTAAGAGGGAGCACAGCAGGAAGAGATATTGCTGGGGAGAAAGGCAAGTATGGAGGAAGCTCTGAATAGCCTGGGGGAATTTCTGACACAAATATTCTCACATATTAGATATCTCAGTTTCAAGAAGACAGCTGCAGTGGAAGCACAGACCTCCTGGGAAGCCCCATAGAAGGAAAAGAGGTCCCTCGTGAAACTACATCCTGTCCAAGCCCTCTGTCCGTGCAGCATTCGGTGCGATGCTGGGCACCCAGCAAGCTGCTGGACAGAGCTCTTAGGGTTTACTTTAATGTATGCATTTCAGAAATGTACTTCAGAAATCTCTGCCTATTTTTTAAGCACTGACGTGCAGATAAAACCATAGAAATAGCTAAAAATGAGTGGGGAAAAAAAGATTAAACCTCTACCTCTGTTTACGTATTAATCCTGACTTAGGATTGCTGTTACTGTTGGAAATAATTCCTATCCACACCTAGCAATATAATTTAAAAATCTGTCAAGTTCTTAAATATGCTAAGTAAATTCACTGGGGCTTGGCAGAGATGGCAACATACCGCTGCCTTCTGCATTGGAAAGAGAAACAGATGTTCATACATTTATGAGTTCTGGCAATTACTTCTGACTGTAGGTCAGTGCTCGTAGGTGTTTCTTGACTCTCACTCTCCCTTTCTTCTAGTGCAATTGGCACTGAACAAAATGTTTTGAGACTTGCCTGCCTAAAATGTGCCTAAAAAAACACAAGAAAAGTGAAGCAATAGTGGGAGATCATATTAACTCTTCCTTACCTATTCTCAGATATGTTCTGCAAAGTTCAGAGAGCGTTTTGCTTATGCAGTGTCTTACAGTCCCATCTCCCAGAGCCAAGAGCTCATCTTTCAGAAAAGGTCCCAATGTGAAGAAGCACTGGTGTATTTCCTCACCAGCTTAGCTGGGTGGTTAGAATCACTCTTAAAAAATCTCCCTTGGTGCTATATGAAGCCTCTTTTCTCCCACAGCCAAAGAGTACCACAAATGGACTAATTTAGAGTTGACCATACCTTAACCCTGAGAGGGCAGCAGCTGCAGAGCTTTCCTTCCCACTGGCATCTTTGCTGAGAGATCACACGAGGATGCTCAGCGCGCAGAGCCGTGTTGGTAATGCCGTGGGCAGAACTGGAGTGCCTGTGCTGTAAAGAAAGGTCCATCTGGGTAGCTGGAGTGATCCTTTTTTTGATCTGAGAAGTCTTTACCATGTTGGGATGATACATATTTGAAAATCATACAATCTGCTGAGCCCAAACGTGGAGCACAAAGTAATAAGAAGAATTCCAGTATACCCAGGAGGGAATTTCTGCACCATCTACACAAAGAAGAGATGGCTGTCTGTATGAGAAATTACAGCTGCTGTCTAGAATTTCTTTGTCTCTCTCAAATACTCTGAATGACAGCATGACATTATTATTATCTGACAGTCTGGTCTGTGCAGTGATGTGCAGCACATTTAGGACTGCGAATAATTGCTTTTCACATTTAGTGCTCATCACAAGCTGAGTAGTTCTCAGATACCTGCCTCAAAGCACTACAAAGATATTGAAGGGGAAAGGAAAGAGATGAGACTGGATAAAGTTCAGCTCTTTTTCTCATATCATTTGCAAGGGCAACATCTCTAGTAAGGTAAGGAGAGCAGTATTGGCTTTAAAAAAAATGCAATATTGCCTTTTCTCATCTCCCAATTACATTTTGAAACCTGCAGAGAGTTCCTGAAAAGCAGTGCAGCACAAGGAAGGGAATGGATTTGAAAGGAAAAATATAATTCCAGGAAAATGGTCTGGTTTTGGAAATCGAGGTTGCTGACCTCTGGGAAGGTTCTAGTTTCATAGCAGAGGTAGCAGGAGGAGGAAGGGCTTTAGCATTTTTGGGTGAAGAATCTGAAGTCGCCCCCATAGTGCCTTTCTCTTCCATTCTGTGCGCAAAGGGAAGGTAGGGACCGCGATCTCATCCTGGCACCAGCTGTCCTCTGTGAGTATACTTTGCTCCCTCCCCTGGCCATCCCAGGATCACAGAAGCAGAAAAGGGACCAAAGAGTGCATCTTCTCTTCGTGTCCTCCTGTGGCTCTGTGCTTTGAATTTCTCACTGAAAGGAGAAATACCCTCTGCCTGCCTTTCTAGCTGCTGCCTGTCCTCCACTTGCCAAAACTGGAAGCATTAACACTCCCCCTGCAGGTACTCGATATTAAAGTGTACCTGGAGGCCAGCAGCCACTAACAGTCCCCAAAGTTGCATTTGCAAATCCTTGGAGCAAGTTTTAATAAGATTAAATTGAAAGACCTTCTGAGAATCCCTTGCTTTTAAATATATAGGATCATTTTAGCAGCAGGTGTTTCACCTTTTCCCGTACACATGGTTTCCAAGTGTGTTCAGAGTTTGACTGTTCCCTGCAGGGGCCCTTCAGCACAAGAAGGACATTGAGGGGCTGGAGCAGGTCCAGAGAAGGGCAACAGAGCTGGGGAAGGGTCTGGAGCACAGGGCTGACAAGGAGCGGCTGAGGGAGCTGGGGGGGTTCAGTCTGGAGAAGAGGAAGCTGAGAGGAGACCTCATCACTCTCTACAGCTGCCTGAAAGGAGGGTGCAGTGAGGGGGGTGCTGGGCTCTGCTCTAAAGGAACAAGTGATGGGACAAGAGGAAATGGCCTCAAGTTGTGCCAGGGGAGGTTTAGGCTGGATATCAGAAAAAATTTCTTCACTGAAAGAGTGATGAGGCATTGGAACAGGCTGCCCAGGGAAGTGGTGGAGTCACCATCCCTGGAGGGGGTCAAGAAAAGTGGAGATGTGGTGCCTGGGGACATGGGTTAGTGGGTTGAGTGGGGTTGGGTTGGACTTGATGATCCCTGAGGTCTTTTCCAACCTTCATGATTCTTTGATTCTAAATGCAAAATGTATGACTAGCATAATGCTGTGCCACGATGGGTGATGCCAGAGGAACAGAGAGGTGAGGCATGTGGCCCGAAGAGCCAGAGGAGGGGACTGATGTAGCAGAGCCTGGCACTGCTGGTGTGGCTGGGGAGAGCGCGGCAGGCCCCCTGTAATGGCCGGCTCCCGTGGTGCCCATAGGATCCCCGGGAATCTATAGACACAGAGCAGTCAGTAAGCCCCGCGTAAAGCAAAAGCATTTTTCATCCGCCGGCGAAGATGTCTGCAGCATGCGCATCACAAACCAGGGGCGAGTCAAGTCTTTGCCTGACACCTTTTCCTCCACTCTTCTTCGTCTTTTTCAGTTGGAGGAGGACAGGCCTTCTCAGCACTCCCTCCCGAGGTACAGCCCCCTGAGAAGACTGGCGTCCTCCGTTTTCTCCTCCTCAACCCTGGAGACAGAACACTACCCTCACGTTGGTGGCACTTTCATACAGCGCAGCCGTTCGGCGGAGAGCAGCCCCGTGCGCATGCCCCACCGCAGGCACATGCCCCTCACGGCAGGAAACCACAGACTCATGCCTTCCGTCCTCCGCATTTCCAGGTCCCAGCTCCAGCAGGTGTGGGCCCGCTTCACACACAAAACATAGCCTGTTCAGGGAAGCAGCAGCCTCCATAATGCAATAATAGATCCCACCTTGCCCACAGTGTGTCACCACTCAATGCAATACCGAACAACACTGGCCTAAGGTACTGTAACTTCCAGAGCCCCTGCGACCCAACCCCACAGAGACCCAACACATCTGCCTTTCTGAACCTCCCAGGAGCCTGGGCGGGGGCGGCACCGTGGCCGAAGATGAAAACACAGACGGTGATCGGCGCGATGCGTGAGACGGGCGGGTGCCAGGGCTCCTCGCAGAGGCTGGCTCCGGTAGGGAGTGCGGGGGCTGCCGCGCTGAGCACGTGCCATCAAGCCACAAATGTTTTCCAATTGTGACTGGAGCGAGGGGACCGCGGAGGCATCAGCAAGCCTTACCTTCCGCAGGCAAATCAGTTCAAGCATCTTTGTTGGTATCTTACGCTGGGCCAAATCTGTAGGCGGTTTTTACTCCATCCAGATATAGGCAGACTCCCGCTGGAAGCTCACCTGAGGCAGGACCTCAGGATTTGTCCCTCTCTTGTGGAGTTACGATCATGTATCTCTTTGTTGCTTTGGCTTCGGAAATCCCCTTGCTTTTGTTGCAGTTTTGGTTTCCGTGCAGTGACCACATATTTCCATCTCTCAGGCTTTGCCTCTCTGACATGGCAGTGGACCTGCTGGTCTGCTCTCCACTCCCAAGCTGCTCCAGATCCACCCGCCTTCCCCCAGAGGTCAGGAGTTGGATAGCAAGGATTTTCTTACTGATCCAGCTGTATATATATTACACTGGTTCTAAATTCCAGAAATTTTAGGCACCTGCAGCTTTTCAGTGGCAGAGCAGCCCTGTTTCTTGGCCTTGCTTGGACGTGCCTGTGATAAGAGATCTCACCTGGGAAATAAACTGGCCTCAGTATGCTGAGCCCCTGGAGCCCTTGTCTAGAACTGACTTGAATCTCAGAGGAAAAGGGAGATCAAATTTAATTTAAATTGTCACAAGCATCCTCATTTCCCAGGTTTGAAGGGATATATTGCCCTTCTCAGTAGAGCTGCAAGGTGAAACCCCAGGCTGTGTGAAGACCTTCGGTAGTCGCTGTCTTCTACTGAAATGAGCCTTTGGTCCTGTCTCCTGGGAGAAGAGGAGATACGGGTGTTCAGGTTAAAGAAGAATGGGTCACCGCTAGTGCTAGTGCTCAGGGAGTCCCAAGATTTTTAAAATACTCCACAGAGAGTATATTGGCACAGGATACCGACAGGGAAACATACAGAGTGCCCAGGCAGGTGTCACAATGGTGTGGGATAAGTATGGACGTTGGAAGAAGGTTGTGACCGATGGGGTTACAGTGAATGCTTCCTTCATGCCAGATTCACCCTTCTATGAGCAGCCCCAGGCAGTGCAACCCCAGCCAGGGTGGGTGGTGCTTTCTGAAGCCCCCAGGACCTGGCCCGGTGGGCACGCATGCCGAAGGATGTGCTCAGGGAGGCTGGGCATGCGCTGCCTTCTGCCTGCCCACGGAGCATCCCAGGGGGTTCAGGGATGGGGATGGAGACGGAGAGGGAGGGCAACACACCCTCCTTGAGAAGATTCAGGATAGGCATGGCTAGTCTCTTCCCACAGTCATTCTTGAACCAGGGACATTGATTTCTTTTTATTTGCCCCAAGGACATGAGTGAACAGGACACTTTACTTCCCGGTCAAAATTTTTATCTTCAATTTGTTGATCAGTTTTATTTTTTAAAAAGGCACTGGGCATTGCCAGAAATACTTGGAGGGAATTAACTAGTAGCCTAATCCTGACTGGCAGTTCTTCTCTTGTCAAGCACAGAAACCAAGGCTTTGCTTTTCTCAAAGTGACATGAGAAGGGATGATTTCCTTAAGTAGGCTCTGCTCTGACGTTATTTTTTTCTGTGTTCAGTCGAGACTTTAACAGAACAGCAGATTCCAGAGAAAATGGAATTTGTGAAAGAAGTAGATTTAAAATCACTAGCTCTTAATAATTTTTAGTTGGTAGTCTCCAAAACAAGGATACTGGCTTTTCAAGGTCAATTTTCAGAAGAAAATTTTCTATTGTTCTCTTTTTTAAAAAGCAACTTTTAGTTTCCAGTAAGGAAAGGGAACAAACAGGATAACTGGGTATTTATAAACTCTAACCTGCCTGTTTCAGACAAAAAACCGATGACTAACCGATAAGTAGCTCCATGCATGAAATGTAAAGGGCAGTGATCTATCTAATGCTACTAATCACGGTTATATATAGAACTGTTCTTGCCAAGTAAACTTGATACTGTTCTTCTTCTAAATTTGGAAGTCTGATTCATAAAGATGGTTGATTTATATGGCCTTCGGTAAGGCTTTCTTCTAGTTAAAATTATTAATAAATTGAAAACCAACTAACCAGACAAGATTCATGTATACGTTGGTATCTCTTATGAGTGGGGAAGTTTCTCATTAGCACTCCTGATCTCCTGCCCTTAGCTCAGCGCTATCCCATGCCTTTAGTGGCTGTCAAGAAGAAAAAATATATCATGGAGGAGAAAATTTGCAGTGACGGAAAGATGGGTGGCTTGATAAAATAATACTGGCAGGCCAGCTCTGCTGAACGATCTGGATGGCTTAATAAGTTGCTTGCATTCAAATTATTGCATTCAGCCATGTTTCAAGTACCAAGAATATAGGTCACACGCACAGAGTGGGAGAAAGTGTGCCCTGGGAGGTGCTGTCTCCCAAAAGGAGATGGGAGTTAGGGGAAATAATCAGCTGCATTTAATTACTCATTATGCTGTTATGGCAGCAACAACGACGAAACATTTCTTCTTTGATGTATCAGCAGGAAAATGAAGATAAGAGCAGAGGGGAGATCTTTTGTCCTGGTGAGATCACCACCAGCCACCACATCCAAGTCTTGTATGGAAATTTTTAAAAAGGTTTTCAAAACCTAAAAAAAAAAAAAAAGGAGAAGAGGTCCAAGAATTGTTTGATTCTGTAAAACCTGCCTTGTAGAATGAGCTTGAAGAAATGCAGTCTGTCATTAAAGAAAAAACTAAACGGTGACGTTAAGGTCCTTTCCAACCCTAACCATCCTGTGATTGCTGTTAGGAGTGCCTGCCTGAAGAGAGCAGGACAGGTTGTTAATCTGCCAGGCAAAGGGATGGGTCTAGATGCCTGTTAAACCATCAAATCTGGGCTCTATACCGGAATAACGGGACATGCTGCTGTTGCCTGGATTTTGTGTGAAGTTTTATTTCATGATCAATATGGCTTTTACAGTTTAATTCTGAACGGATTAATTGGTGCTAATGGCTGGAATCCTGATGTTACAGTAGTATGCAAAGAGTATTAAAAATAGTCAGTTTGCAGGGTTTTTTTAACATCTTCATCTAATGCTGTAATAATTACTATGGAATTCACCTATTGTTGAGGAACAGTTGGCAAACTAAAGAAATGTGAAAATAGCTCTCTTTTTATATATATGGAAATGTAATAAATTAATATTAAAACTAGTTACAGTGCAATTCTAAGAAGGCGCTGTAGATTACATTTATATTGCATTTATTTCTTGTGTTTCATTTATAATGACTGCAATTATAAATGTAAATATGCCCAAAATCAGTTGTCAAAAAAAAAAAAAAACAAACCCAAACAACTAGAGAGCTCAAAGGAAGTGGCAAGCAGCCATTTCCCATGGAAGGCTGCGTTTTCCTGGTCAAGTTAGGGGAACAGAAGTGTTGGTTCTCTTAAGAGGTACCCTCCCGCCCCATTCCATCCAGCCCTTCCAGCCCTTTCCCCTGTGCCAGTGCTGGTGTTCGTGTGGCTGCACGGACCTGCACCGGCAGAAGGAAAGTTGTTTTCAGCTTTGGTTGATTTCCTGCTTTGGTTCACTGTCCACTTGCACAACTGACCGCACTGGCAAGCCAGGGTCAGTAGGGAAAGAAACCAACTGATGGAAGGCTGTCGACACAAAAAGTGATCACAGGGCTACGGGCTGAAAAGTTAGTTGCCCTAGTTATTTTTCCTTTTATGTTTGATAAGATTCCTCCAATTCTTCAACCCGGCTAAGGCAATGTAAGTCAATACCGGTGAAATAAAATTCCATTTTAGCAAACTGTATTCATCAGAAGGATCCAAGAACAGGGTTTGCATCCTGAAAGAGATGTTCTTGGTTTTACTTCCCATTGTACGTAGCACTTGTTCTTCTCAGAATCCAAAATGAGGACTGAAATGAGCATTTGCCAGTCCTTTGCGATACAGAGATCATTAGCGTCAGGACAGGTGGCTGTTGCTAGGGTCTCATGCTCTACTTGAGTGAGGAAATGCACACATCAATTGCATATACATCAAAAGCCATCTTATATCTTGGTCTCTTGGCTCCTTTGACTTTCTTTCTATGCAGAATGGGAGATGCTTCCAATTTATCACTCTCTCCCCAGCCTCCTTCCTACAGGATGATTTCTGTGAAAATGTTACTGTAAATGCTTGGGTTAAGCTAGCATGAGTTGGGTAGATGTAGTTACGCCAGCACACATTCACTGGCAGTGGAGAAGCTTTTGGTAGGAGTGTGTTGGCTGAAAATAAGCTCTACTGCCAAAGGTGCCATTTTGCAGGCGCTGGGGCATCTGCATGAGGAGTATCCTGTCGATACACCCATGTTGACAAAGTCCCTGGTGTGAACCTGACTTTTGTCTGCCATTCCCATACTTTTTTGGCCAGTGTTGAGGGGCAGGTAAGGGGAAGAGTTCTGTTGTATCCCCTCTTTTCTCTTTTGTTACAGTGATGACAGTAAGCTAGAAATCCCCTGCCAGACAGCCATACGGGTGTTGTAATCCCATCCCCGTGCTACCTCCTCATGTTGAAAAGTATCTCTTGCTCTTCCGCTCCTCCTTTTTGTGGTGGGTCTGAGCCTGGATGTTGTGGTGATCAAGGCTGCTGCAAGGCTGCTCTGAAAGGGACAAACTGGTTCAAAAGTTGTATTTCTTCGGTTGAGTGTCTAGCTGCCTTTCAGTTACTAGGTCTTCAGCTGAGGGTGAGAGTTGGAGGACACCTTCTCCCTTCCAGTGGTGGGAGGCAGATGAACTATGAAGGATGTTGGCAGTTGCCACCTCCCCAGCCCAGGATGAAGAAGCTGTAGTTGGACAGTTGGCCTCTAGCCTGGATTGAGATAAGGCAGCTGACTCCAGGACCGGCTGACGCTCTCCTCTGGGATCTCCTCTGGATCATCCCTAGAGGGGTTCAAGGCCAGGCTGGATGAGGCTTTGAGCAACCTGGGCTAGTGGGAGATGTCCCTGCCCATGGCAGGGTGGTTGGAACTGGACGGGCTTTAAGGTCCCTTCCAACCCAAACCATTCTATCATTTTATGATTCTATGATCTCATCCATTGCTCCATAAGCAGAGATGTTGCTGCTCAGCTGCCACCCAACTTGCTTGTGTTTAAATCTGATCTGGATGCAGAAACAGCAGAAGTGAGCTGTAGCCCGGAGCTGTCGGTAGCCTTCACACGCAATGTGATGAGGAGGCAGAACCTGCTCATCTTCAGCTCACTGCTTAAGAAGCTCTCTTAGATCCAGCTGCCTCTTTGTTCCCCTTTCCTTATCCTGTCTCTTCCCCATGGAACAAAATTCTTTTTACTCCATCCCAGTTGCCTGTGCGTGTCCCACACCACACATTCCCCTGCCCTGGCGGTCTGCCTTCATTGCTGTTCATGGAATCCCATCTCTCACATCCTTATTGTGTCCCTAGGTACTTGCACTACCTCCTGCCTTTACCATTCCCAAGAACAGGCGAGGCTTGTCTCCTGCACCGGTTTCCTATGCATTGCATAGCTGATGTTGCACCATACAGTCCCTGTAGCACTTTGAGCAGTGTGCTGCCTTCCCTCCCTCTGATTTCCTTGGAGGAAACGGAGAAAAATGGCACATTTTGGCACTTGGAGCAGTCTCAGCTCTCCGTGGAGTCTGGGTGTGGAAGAGTGATCATGTTGCTTAAAGGCAGTTTGATTTCAAAGATGATAATGGAAGATACCCTCAATTTTCAGGACAGTTCATGAGTTTCAAATCCTGGAATCCTTAGGACTTAGCAAACTCCCCAAAATGATTGTGTGTATGAGCAGCTAAACTGAGAGAGCTGGCAGTGCTCTTTTTCTTGAGACAGAGCTACCCTCTGTGATTGCAAACCAGGTAAACAGCTGGTTAAACACCACTTCTGTTGTTGTCAGCTTGTCTCTAAGTTCCGTTTAATTTGGTGCCTGTTCTCCGGGAGTGGGAAAATGTCTCAACTCCAGTTGCAAATTGTACAAGCTCTTTGAACTGGATGTTTCTGGGCTGGGAAAAGTGTCTGTCCCCATTCTCCAGCCCGGGGGAGAGGGGAGATCCAAATAAAAACAGAAATAAATAGGGTATTTCAAACAGTCAGGACAGGGCAATTTTAAGTGCAACAGAACTGCGATTTTGTTAATGAAATCTGAACTTTAACTCCCTGCTGTTTCCTCTCATTGCCTGTCTTGTCTGGAGGTATCATGGAGCGGTGGATTTTTTCCCTTGAGGACTGGTGTTCTTCACTTTGGCCATTCTTCCCTTATCCATCCTGTGCCGCCGGCATCAGGCCATCCAAGTCTCTTGTTTTGACCAAGCTCCCTATTTCTTACGCCATCCCGTTTGGCAGCAAGCTCTCCCCAGTTGCTGCTGCAGCAGCCAAACCTGGTGGTACATGAGAAGCCTCTAAGAACCAGTCAACAATCCTTTTTCCTTTTTGAGGTGAAAAATAAATCAAATTTTGATATTTTTTTTCATATAGGACTTCTGGAAAGAGGCCTAATGTTTCAAACTGATAAGTGATAATAAGCCAAGGTGTCCTCAGCAGCTTTGTGGGGCAGAGAGGTCAGGTCACTCTGCAGTAGCTGGGCTGCGTTTCTTTTCCGAGGGTACCTCTAAAGCCGCTTAACGTACACCTTATTTTCTAACTCCTCTAGGCTGTGAACACTTTGAGATGACAGAACAAATGTTGTTTGGGACATCTCCACTCTGTGCTTCAGACATTTCTCCTGAAGGGTTCGCTTTGGGGTGTTTAACTACCTCATCTGTCTCTTGTTCCAGTAGCATCGCCAGGCTTTGGTACCATCCTTCTCACTGACTACCCTGCCCCAAAGCATACGGCCTCTTCCGAGAGACTTGTTCATTTGTGTTGTAGTAGAAGCCTTCTGCAGTCAGGTGGGAAACCAGGTCAGACACCTCAATTTAGCCTTTCCAGAGTTTATTCAGAAACAATACTGATAGTCCCAGTCTTCATGCCTTCCTGCGGCCTCTTAGCCCAAAAGCTCCCCAAACGCTTTGTTTTCCCGGTGAGTCACTTCCCTGCTGTTTGACTGGCGGGACCACTGGAGGAAGCCACCAGCCAATAAAGGCTTTTCAGAACATGGCAGGATTGAAGCCAGACGTGAGGGTTTGCTTGCACAGCGAGAATTTCAGGAGGCACAACACTATTTCACGATCTGGAGGTTGTCGGGACAGCGGGCGGGACCTATATACCAAATAGAACAAATATCATTGAGGCGTTTCTTTGACTGCAAATCACCAGGAACTTCGTTTGCTCTCTCATGTAAACATGTACTATTTGAATCTGGTGCTGTGATCCTATGTAAATAAATTAAGGCAAAAAAAAAAAAAAAACCATTGCTAGTTTAGTCTTGTATTATAAAATAGCTCGACAATAGGATGCACTGTGAGACTGAAGATTGGAAAGCATGGAAAGATATGTTCAGTCCTTTTCCTGTTTTCTAATGTCCTTCCCTCTCACGCCTCCATCAGTCAATCTGCCACGATGTGTATCTGTGGAACTTTTAAGTGCTTGGCAGCGGCACAAAGTTATTCTTGAAAAATAAGATATTTTCTGCTGCTCATCTGGAGGGACTGGTGACAGATACTCGTCGTGTTTGGCCAGTCGGTCCGGCACGTCTTCCTTAGGCTACACAGAGTCTCTGGGGTACCCAGGCGCATTTATATCCAGCCATGTAATACTGCGGCAACGACCTAATTTATTTTTATTGTAAACTGACGGGTTAGATTAATTACAAGTTTATTAATGGAGATTTATTCACCCCGCTCTCCAAACTTTACCTGGAACTGAGACCATTGTGCAACCTTCAGAGTAAGAAAGGGCTCTTTTATCCCAATCTATTAAAAAAATAAGCTTTTATTTTTCCTTTTCTCTTTTCCCTTTGGTGACAAATGGGAAAGAACTGTTTGAAGATAGCTACCGTATATTTGTCTAGCTCTGCTAGGTAGTTACAGATGGGCTTCAAGAGGCGAGCCGAAGGGAAGAAAATTGCATTTCCTAGCAGACAAGGTCTGAAGCCTTGAAAACCATGGAAGATTTGCAAATCCCTGAACTCCCTTTAGTGTTTATCATTAATAAATTGCCCCAGATATTTCTCAGCTGGAGAACAAAAGGTGCTTTTCTTCTTGACCCGCTTCCCCTGCAGTTGCCAGCCCTCCCCAAAGTGACTGGAGGAGAGGTGTGTTTCTGGAGAGGCTGACCAAAGTAAGCCAGATGTGCTTCCTCATTTCACTCTTATCCCCAGGGTGGTGCTGGGATGCTTTTTGCTGGACCTCCCGCTTCTGATTGTATGTATGTCTGTATGTGTTCGTGACCCACCCGTGGGGTGTCGATGGCCACGCGTGGTCATGCCTTACATGAGTGTTTCTGTGCCGGTAACGGGCCGCTTTGCACACAAAGGCTGTTGCAAAAAACCGAGTCTCAATCCCTTCCAGAAAGCATCCTTGTGGTGTCTGGTTCAGGTGACACACCTGGTCTCTTTTGCACCTTGTGGATCTGATTTTGGCAGCTTGGCCCAGCCCAGTTTTCTTAGTTCAGTGTCTCATAGCATGCGTATCCCTCCCTTCGCCATCGGCTAGCGGCAGAGCATTCTGGTGACAGGACGTAATTTCTTAGTGTGCAAACACCTATTTTGGGTGACGCTAAAACATGAAATAAAATGCGTGAAGGCTGATCATTGTAGTGCTACCTTCCTTTTTGTTGCATTTTTATTCCATGTGCTTTATGTTTGGGTCGCTGTAACACACAGATCTGCACTTGCAGTTCCACGGGACAGTGAAAAGACTGATTTCTGGGAAATGTTTCTAAGGATTCTTTGTTGTATTGCAACTCCTTTGTATCAGACCTGCCATTGGAAATATGATGTTACAATGAATGTACATTTGAAAGTAGCTGCTAACCGTGTAACCTGGGGATTGGGAGCAATCCTCATTTTACATTCACTTGCATGCCTCGTAGTGTTTGAAAAGAAAATTGCTTTATGTTTGGAGGTTTTATTTTTTCATATGCAAAGTGTTTCAAGTCAGTTACCTCATCTAGCGCACTTGCCTCATAAAAATCCCCAGGGCTTCCTCCAACAACTCCAACAAGTTTCTCAGTTTAATTAATGAGTGCAATTAATTGATCTGTCAACATGAAACACAGTAATAGCAAATTTCCTCTCAGCGCATCAGATAAAGAGGATTTCCTTGGGACTCTTGCCCCTTCAGCTTGGTCCTTCCTGAAAAAAAAAAGCCAGATTCAGCACTGCTGACTTCTGGTTATTTTTATGACTAAGGAAGATGTTTAGCTTTCAGAATGTCCTTCTTCTCCTTCCTTGCTGCTATTAAGTTGCCTTTACAATTATAGGGACTAGAACCGTTTTTGGATTATCGCTTCCTTCCACTTTGCTCGCCATTTCCTGAGTCTCTGACGAGTGATAAAAATGAGGTGGTCCCCGTGTCTGCTCGGACAGGGAGCTCTGAGTTAACTCTTGCTGGAGACCCTGGCGGGCGCAGAGGTAGGAAGCTCAGTGGCAGGCATACCACCTTCACAGAACTATTGCCTCCGTCCAAGACGCTAGGAAAACTGGCACAAACCTACCAACATATGAAAGCACAAATAGGGAGGAGCAGAGCGCTTATCCAGCGTAGGACTGGACTGTCCTATTCACCTTGGTAAATAAAAATGAAGAGAAAGGCTCTGGAGCATTTGATGGTAAGATGCTGGAAAGAAGAACATCTCTCTGACATTTATGGTGCTGATTCTTGGAACACAGAGATCCTGCAAGCAAGCATGGCAGCTCTAAGACCCCTGCTACTTTTACCTCATCTGATGCTGGTTTGAAGAAAGAGCTGCTTCACAAACTCAGATTCTAGGTTTTTTTCCTCTCACTGTTGTCAATCCTGCCAGATCTCCCAGTCCCAAACAAGCTTAGTCTAAGTTGGCAGAGGATAATGTCACTTCCAGGATATGCTAAGGTCCTGATAGTATCCGAATCAAAGCTCTTACAGGGAAGACTGGACTCTTGCCGTCTGCATGCCATCTGCATCTCTCAGGACTAAGGCCTCTTCCCATTCCCAATGGAACAACTAATGTCATGTTGGGAACTTGATTTCTGCTTCTCGGACTTCCCAGCTCCCATGAAGAATCTCAGGGACCAGCATATCCTTCCTTTGCATTACCTTGTGTCACCTGTTAGACTTCTGTTGCTGCTAAGCAGGAGAGAGTCCAAACCGTATTTCACCAACTGCTGCTCAAGCAGAAGGTGAACGTGGGTTTCTGGAGTCATTTCTACCAAGAGGAGAAAAAAGCTGTAGGCAGCCTCTTGTGCTTCCTGGTTGGCTGGAGAAAGTCCATCTGCCAGGACTTGAGTTTGCTTGAAGCAGTGGATCTCAAGAAAGTCCCCTTCAAGCAGATCTCCGGCATTAGGAGGCACAGCAGAAGGGTTCCTCAAGTTGCCAGGAGTCCTCATGACTTGCTAGGGACAGAAGGTTTGAAGAAGCTGTGGAAGTTCATCTCAGGGGGAGGGCAGCAGGGGGATGGAGGGGAAGCAGCCTGCTGTAGCTTTAAAGGCAGTACCAAGTAGGGATCCATTTGGAAGGACGTAAGTTGACTAAAGGGATCCAAAGCTTGTTTTCCTTGAGTCTTTTTATTCTTCCTGTATCTAATCCCTTTAGAGCCTAAAGGTCAACCCCTTTTTGTACTGCAATAACACTGTAATATACGCTTGCACTAATTCTTCTGGCACACTGAGCATGCAAGACCAATTTAAAGCTTTTTTCAGAAGAAAAACACTGTATTATTGTGTATATAGAAATACCGAGAGAGAATTTGAATTCTGTCTCCTGTATAAAAGCATGCATTGATTACCTGTATGTAGACCATGCTGTAAATGCTGCAGAGTACTGTGAAATCCTACACTTGAAACCACAATGAACAGGCAACGTCATAAAAAAAAACAAAAAAAAACTAGAAGCTGTGCAATGGATTTTGTGCCTTTTTTAAATCCATGTATGTTAATCCAGACAATCGGGGANAAAAAAAAAAAAAAAAAAAAGGAAGAAAAAAAAGCTTGTATACTACCAAAACCTTATTAAAGAATCAAAGGCAGCACCTTGGTGATGGCTGGGTTTTTTGTTTGCTTTCTTGCTTTGTTTTTATCCTCCCTTTGCTTTCCAGCTCTGGGAAGGTGTCCCCTGCTCATCCGTGGGTACATGGGAGCGCCGGGCAGGGAGGTGGAGGAGGTCTGGTAGGACAGTGAGAGTTTAATTATCATTTACTAATGTGATCACTGAAAACTCGCAGTTAAGGCAGATCTGGGAATAGAAACAAAGTTCCGTGGCTGTTGGAGATGTGTTTTGGGTGCTTTGGGAAGGCCACACTGAGTTAATGAAAATTTAGGCTAGTACCAATGCTGCTGACCTGAACCCAGTCACATCACAGCAGCAGGTTTCAACTATCCCCAACTTCTGTAAGCTTTTACAGCTCTGCCTTGACAGCTACCAGCATCCCAACTGGCTAAACTTAAGCTAGTACAATTCGACACCTCCAAACGCAGCAGAAACAGTTTATCCCATTTCTCTTGGTTTCTTACAAGGGGCATCTTGCCCTGGCTGGCAGCGCAGTGTGCACAGGTGGGTGGGTGGCTGTCTCCTACCAGACTTTTGACAAGGTATCTAAGAACATCTGGTAAACTTCCAGCCCCTCCACACACACACACCCCCCTTAAACCCCAGGGAGATGGATGCAAAATTCTGTCTGTCCTGCAAGAAACATACTCATGCTGGGGTTGCTTAGCAGATCCAGCTGTGCTTGGCTTTCCCTGTGACTCCAATTCGAATGCTGTAGAGCGGTGTGTGATCCAAGCCCAATTGCTGTTGGTCTGTCTGGGATCAGGTTGGAAGAGAAAACACGGCAATAGACCCTGTCTGCTTTGCTGTGAAGTGCACAGTTACTAATTCAATGTTTTTCTGAAAGGGGCTGAAGAGGGAGGCTGCAGGCAGTAGGTGCGTGCAAAGGCTCTGGTCCCTGTGGAAAGGGTGGTGGAATCTTTTTCCCTTGCAGGAGAAGCACAAGACCCCAGTTCCTCGAAGCAGAGAGCAGTTTGTGTAGGCAGGTGATGGTCTGGGAGGAAGAGCGAGGATGAAGCTGTGGTCTCTGACTTACAGGGTTGTACAGTGCGTGAGCCCCTTTTTCATCCTGGGAATTGTGTGGAGGGTCAGGGTTCTTCCAAGTCTGCCTCTAGCAAGGGCCAAAGCCCATCTGCTCCAGGGAGAATGCCTCAAAGGGTGTTTTGGTTTGCTTCTGTAAGGCCGAGGGGATGTGGAAGATGTCAAACACTGCAGAAAGGACGCACCCATGCCATGGTGGTAACCGTGGTCTAAGACGTGGTTTATAGCTGTGACTGTAGAGCATGGTCTGAAGCAGCACGGTAGCTGTGGCATTTCCTGGTTTTGTGTTAGGCAAATATTGTGATTTCTTTTACTGGTTTTTTGGTTGGGTATTTTTTCCACAAATTATTGCCTATAAAATGTTTAAAACCAAGAGATGGGAGAGAAAAAGATAAAAAAAAAAATGCCAAACTCTACGGTCTAAGGGAAAACTGATGAGGCTCACATGGGAAACTGTTCCCTTTCCCCCACGTTGGTGCAGAGCTGCTTGGGAGAGCAGGCTTTCCTGGTGGACACCGGACCCGCTCTGTGCCGTCACACAGATGGCTCTGCTGCAGGGGCATCGGCACAGGCAAGCCATAGCATCCCTTCTCTGTGCCCTCGTGAGTCGTGAGATCACCAGGAAGTCATCCGGGCAGAGCAGGTGCTGGCATCGCTCTCCATCGCTGTAGGAACCTGGGCAGATAGTGCGTGCTGTGGCGCGTGGCGGGACATGGACGAGCATGGTAACAAGCTGGATGAGAAGGTCCTGAACCCATCAGCATGAGTCTGCTCCGTGCCTCTGTCTGAGAAGAATGCATCTGGCTGCATCCCTGGTTACAAAGGGAACTTCTCGTGACTGGTTGTAAACTTGCCGTAGCAAAGCGGAAAGTGCACCTTTGCTGATATTTGCAGTATCCACAGCATTGCTGACATGTAGGAACTTCACCGCTGCCCGTCTTGGGTGATACACGTCTCCTCTGAGGATGTCTCCTGCTGATGTGAAACCCCACCAGTTTACAGTAAAGACAAACCTCCAGACCCACTTTAGCAGTTCATGAGCACGGGGCAGAGATGGACTTGAAGGGGCTGTTTTCTGCCCCTGGCAAATATGAGCAGGTAGATCTTCTTCTCTCCTTCCTCTCTGTATTATACCTCTGGCCTCTGTGCAAAGCAGGGATGGTCAATGCTTTCCTAATACATATTGTTACCCAAAGTATTTGCTAGCCAGATTGAATTTAAATGCAGTCAGGTTTTATGGAGAGACAGAACACTGAAGAGGTGAAATGTGCCAACTTGGTGGGGAACACGCTCTCAGGACACATATCCTGCCATACACAGTCCTGGACAATTACCTGAGAAGTCAAAAAGAGAGTCAGGAGTGAAGATCTGAGCCCAAGCAGGAGGGGAAAAAATGGTTCACTGTCCAAGGACAGGCAGTGTGTCTTCTGAGAAAGTGAGGAACATGGGCAGAGAACAGATCTTGCTGAAGGTGGAGTAAGTCCATTTGACAGCTCCACTATAGCTCTGTTCACTCACAGCCTCTGCAGCTTTCTGAAACGGGGCAGCTCCCCCAGCTCACAGCGTAGGTCCTGCTCAAGGTGCAGGGAGCCTGGCAGAGGGCCACCACAACAATTAGGAACTGTAAATGTAGGACGTGAGGAGAGGCTGAGAAAGCTGGGTTTGCTCCACCTTCAAAAGAGAAGGACTGGGGTGGGATCTTATTTCTTCCTTGACCTGCCTGATGACAGGGTGATGCCAGACTCTTCTCAGAGGTGCCCAGTGAAAGGATGAAATGTGATGGACACAAGCTGCATGAAAGGAAAATTAGATCTAGGAATCTGATATAAAGAAAAAACTTTTTCAGCATGAAGAGCCTCAAACAGGGTCCCAAAGAGGCTGTGGGATCTCCACGCTCAGAACTCAGCCGGACAAGGCCTGGAGCAGCCAGCTCTAAGGTGATCCTGCTTTGAGCGGTAGTTGGAGCAGAGACCTCCAGAGATTCCTTATACCTTTATTATTCTACAGTTTTAAGATCCAGGCTAAGCATCTCCACTCCTGATAGTGTGGCATCCTCCTCCAGTTCCTCCCCATTGGTACAGCAGAGCAGAAACGTTCTTCTCCAGCCTTTGGGGAACAGTCCTAGAGCAGCTGAGCGTGCTGTAGCACAAAAGCCACATGATGACTCTGTCCTCTAGACACAAGCTTCTCTAGGGAGGGGTTCAAACTGGGAACACCTTGTTCAGCAGTGTGTCCGCTAGCTAGCTGCTGGTCACCTTAACTCAAGACAGTCTCAGACTTTGATGCCCCAGGACAGTCTTCCCTGTTAACAGCTTCAGGTGACGATAGTAATGAAAGTAAGAAAATATGTGTTAAAATAGTATTTGACCCAAGAGGCGTTTCAAAGAAGTTCCTTTTAGTTGTGTTTGTAGGTAACTTTTGTCCTCCAATTTTTTGGCATGTTTATGCTCTTTGGATTTTCTCCATGGTGCATTTACAGTGGCAAAACAACCACAGTTGCAGGTTGCTTTAAGGAAGGCGTTCGGGCAGTTTTGGGGTACTGCACGCACCAGGTTAAGCAATCCAAGTCTCCCAAAGGTAGGTAGAAGCCGAGCAATCACTGTTGTGCTTAGGGTGCAATGTCCACGCAGGGAAACAGAAAATACATGGAGAAAATGAAACGACAGACAAAAAGGCAGTCCTTTTGCTAAATGCCACAAGGAATTTGTACATGCGGAGGTGGAAGTACATGGGGGTTAGAAAGATACCTACAGCGTGGCTCAATGACAGCAACAGTGGACCAGAGCAGAAGAAGGAAAGAATTGTTATTTTTATCACAGCAACGTCACGCTGTCCAGCTTTGTGTCATTGCCTTATTGCTTAGTACAATCTCATCTCAGAAAAACTGCTGATGTCTTGCAAGGGAAAGAGCTGTTGAGGAAGGAGGGGTTGATGGAGACAAGGCTGCTGGTGGGACAGACTGCAGGGCATGGAAACTGTATCTCTGGTCTGCGTAGGATGTGCGCTGCAAGACTGGATTCCGTTCTCCTCGACCAGAAAGCAGCTGAGATGATAAACTCCTAAGAGCTGAGAGATTTATGTATGCAAAGAGAAACCAGCGACCCTCCAGCTGTACCATCAACCACAGCATCTAGAAAATGTGGTGAAGCAGAGCAGCAGATGAAGCATTGCTGGAGATGGGGTACTCTTTCCAGTTGGAGGCTCAGCACAAGGCAAAGTGTTGGTCAGGGCTTCTTTAGCAGATTCCAGTCCCACATCAATTCGATCAGGACTCCAGGCACAGCACTGAGGGTGTATTTCTTGGGAAAACCAAATCCAGCCAACAGGCAGAATCCACCCTTAGGCTGCTGAATGGACCGACTTCCAACAAATGCCTGAGGGAGGAAGCCAAATGGGTGATTTCCTTTGCAAAGGGTGGTAAATCCCTCCTACCAGTCCAAGTTCCACGTCTGTCATCCTGTTGCAAAAGGTAGAGTGGGCCAGTGAAAGCCCGAAGCCAGCTAATACAGGGAAGACTCTTCCTTGAGGGAAGAGTCTGCCTGCATGAAATTTCTCCAGGGAAGGTGAGGTCACACCTTCACCTGGTGATGAGCCCACCACCAAGAAACCAACAGGATTTTCTTTCACCCCCCAAACACTCTGAACATAACCATAACCATTCACTTGCAAACCCAAACTGGCACGGTTCCTCCAGCCAGATAACCTCTGGGTGAGACGATGGGAAGATGTGATCCATGGCTGGAATTCCTATTGACCTAGGTGCGGTATTTCCACTTGTCTCCACTTGCGCACCGCGCTGAGTTTTGTTTACTGAGAAAGGCTTTAATGAAAGAAGAGAAGAGGCTTTGGAGTCCAGAGGCATTGCCAAAACCAGCTTGTATTTTAATTTATAAGATATAAAAAAAAATATTAAATGGAAAACAGCTTATCACCCCACGTAACAGAATGATGGTGGCCACCAATCTATTTGAAATGTCCTTCTTGAACATGAAATGTCCTTCTTGAACATAGAGATCTTACATTTTTCAGGTATACAAACAGAGCAGTTGCTCTGCACAGAATGACATTTTCAGCACAATTTGAAATTGTGTCATTGGACTGAAAAGCTGTTGAGGGCTTTTTTTGTCCCCCTAGAGACAGAAAGATCTGCCCCCATAGCCAGGTGAATGTGCTAGGTGCTGGCAGCCCTGTAGCTCACCTAGTAAAGCGGGAGCTTGTTCTGTCGTGTGGTCCAAATATCCCCTGAAGCTGCCAGATGCCACTTGAAAGCACAGATGTTTGGAGCCTTTCTGTGATTAGGACTTTTCGAGGGTAACGTGATGCGTTATTGACTGGTTGAGTTTATGGAGAGGCTTTCGTTTTCCAGCCCTCTTAATAGAAGAGTGATCTAAATGGTTTTTTAAAAATCCATTTTGCAGAGTGGTGCTGCTGTGGGTTTCATTTACAACCAGTTGTTAATTAGGCCAAATTTTAATGAGCATTTCCTATTTAGTTTGCCCCTTTTTTAGATTGTTTGGCCAAGTGTGTGCATGTGTGAGTTGCTGCTTTTCTGTTAGTGCTATCTGCAGTCACGTCACAGCCTGCTGGCACCTTACGGGCAGTCTCTCCGCCGCAGGTGGCTGCTCAAGAAACACCAACTTTCATGTCCTCCCCTTGCTTTCCGTGGTTGGACACCCCAGAGCCTTAACAATGAGACTTTATATGTCAGCTCTCATGACTTAGTTGCTGATCATTTTAGGGAAGGCAGAAGCTTGTAGAAGGCAGAATTAGGAGGTGCTGGAGGGAAGAGGGAGCAGAAGGGAGGGACGAATAGCACAGCAGGGGAACACGGGAGCACTGCAAGGGACATTGCGCGAGGGACTGTGGTGGATGGTACTGGAAGGTGATCAGGACATTGATCTAGCCCAGAGGTGCCCTTTGAGTTCACTGTGGTCTGGGCATAAAAGAAAATTGCTGAATTGTTCCAGTAAGGAAGGAGTAAATATGTAAATGTATAAATACTGAAATAAATATATACAGACTGAAGAAGATTGTGAAACATGAAAAAAATCCTGAGGAATTGCTTGAAAACAGCTTTTTTAGGCCCAGGTTAAAGACTGCTAATGAAGGAACTCATTTAGCACTTTCTTTGCCTTCATTGATAAGCCTCTGTGAATCTCTCCTTTCTAAGGTTTGTATGAATCGAATGATCGAGTGGTCGCTGCTCAGGTGTGTATTTTGGAAGCGTGAGGGGCTAGATGCTTTCCACTGATGATTCCCACTGCTGTTGATCCTGATGTCTTCTGTGCTTCGATGCTATGTCTGAATACTAACCCTTTTCTTTTGTCACATCTGTCTTCTTGCAGGCATATATGCTGAAGTCATTTGAAATTAATGGTTTGCCCAAGGCAGTGCCTTTAAGTTTGCCTTACCAAGACTTCAGAAAAGATGTGTCAGACTACTGGGAAAAGCCTAAGGTATCCCAGCGGATAAAGAAAGTTGATTTCTCAAATGTAGTCTTGACTGCTCCTTGCAAACCTCTGGAACCTTATCTGGAAATTAATGGAAAAGAAGAGGAAGAGGAAGAAGAAGATGAGGAAGAAGACGAGGAGGAGGAAGACGATGAGGAGGAGGCAGAGGAGGAAGGGGATGAGATTGACATGCACAGTGGTTCCAGCAGTGACCTGAGTCAAAAAAGCACAGAGCGCAGCCAGGAGTGCGCACCATCCACACTCCTGGCTGATGACCAGAAGGGATCCAAGGGTCGCGCGTCCACTGCTGATGGGGACCTGGAGCTGGAAGAAGGATCAAAAACACTAGTGCTGTTTTCACCAGGTGATCTGAAAAAGTCTCCGGTGACCACAGACTTGGCTCCAGAAGTCGATCTGGGCACTCTTGCTGCACTGACACCTCAGAGCGAGCGGCCACAGCCCATGGGTAGCCAACTGGATGTATCTGAGCCCAGGACCCTGTCTTCAGTTCTTAAATCTGAACCAAAGCCTCCTGTGGCAGTGGCTACAGCTTCCTCCCCATTTACCAAAGTTGAGCGCACATTTGTCCATATTGCTGAAAAGACCCACTTAAATGTCATGTCTTCCGGCGGCCAGCTGATGAGGCAGGAGGAGTACTGCCCTCCAGGCCAGTTTGAGGAGGTCATTATCGAAGAGGAGCTGGAGGACAACCTGGCGCTGGTAGAGAATGGAAGCATACATTCGGGGCTAGAAGGAGCAGAGACGGAGAGCTGTGCACTTTCCGCTAATCCCATTGAAACCACCTCAGAAACGATGGGGGAGCAGCTGGCCCTTCCCAATGGCACAGCTAAGCCCCCCGAGGACAAGCCAGAGCTCTCCGACAAAGCAGCACTCTCAATGGATTTGGAAGAGCCTGGCAAGGTGGTTACAAGGGAGGCTGACCTTGAGAAGCCGCCATCAATAGCAGAACACCTGAAGCGAGCAGAGACCCTCCTCGACACCCCGCAGCAGGGCCCCAGGAGACCTCTGGGCTCCAGGTATAGAAGTCGGATACCCATTTTGTTCTCTGAGGAGGACACCGGCTCAGACCTTTCAACTTCACTCTCGGCCAAAGAGAGGCTTTATAAGAGGGCAAAGCATCCTGACTTGGCTCGCCTAGTGATGGAGAAGAGGCAAAACCGCCTCCTTCGGCTGGCCTCAGGGGCCTCCTCCTCAGCATCCTCCAGCGATGAGAGGATGCATCGGGCCTCAGAAACCCTGTCGGCCACCGGTTCTGAGGAGGACACCCATGACTCTGACGACTCCATCCCAAGGAAGGCAGGGAAGGAGAAGGCTGCCCTCCTGGGGAAAGAAGAGAGACCCACAAGCACAAAGAGCAGAATTCCTCGGCCCATCATGCCAGTGAAAATGCCGCTGGAGGCGCCAAAGTCCGAGAGCTCCGTGGCCATCCCGATGGCCGTGCTGTGTAGCTCCCCACAGGATGCATCTGTTGCCTACAGGTAAGACCAAAATGGTGAGCAATGCAAAATGTTGGACTTGTTACCCTCCCACTGCTTTGCCCTTCACATGACTTGAATGTGCGGTCCATCTCTCTTTCCTGCAGTCATTTCAGATCACTAGTGCGTGAAATTCCCACCTCTTTGGCTTCTTTGTCTCGGTCTGGCCAAAGGACTAAGCCCCTCTTCACTTCTCCTGGCTTTGAGGCTTTCTTCCCTTCCACCAGCTCTTTCATTTGGTCTGATCCTGCCAATAGCAGATCCCTCCGGTGCTGAGCTCTCTGTTCTGCAGTGTGGTTGGCACGGCCATGACTCTGCAGGGAGACCTGGCCTGGCCATTGTGATTAAAGCTGCAAGGGCTGTGAGGTTTCCAGTAGTGATTGCCTCAGAAGATGGCCAGCATGCGAAGAGCAGGAGAGAGGGAAGTCCACACACATGGGCTTTGTCAGTGACCTGGAACAGCATGGGCCACCTCCACGTGGTCTGAATTCCATACACACCCCTGTGCCTTGAGATTTTTGGAGGTACCTGTCTCTCTATCAAGCAAGCACAGAGATGTAAGTGGTGGTGGACCTTCTGAATTCACCAGTGTTCGGCTTTTCTGCCTGGCCTTGGGGCTGGCGGTCCCGCCCTGCTGCGGCTCTGCCACAGGTCCAGCAAATTCTGCTCTTGCAGAGACACGGGGGTGAAAGGAGGGGATCCCTGTGGGTTGGTTTATCTTCTGGCATGGTTGCCATCATAGGCCAACTGGTGCATTCAGGTCGTGCCCCTGTTCCCAGATTGTATATCCTGCCTTGAAAGAGGTTGCTGCATCCATGCTGCATGCTAAGAAGACTCCCAGATATGTGCTGTCGGCCAAACCATGCCTGCATGCTGTCCCAGAGGGAGCTGGAGACACTAGTTAACAGCATGGAGAGTTACAGGATGGGGCTCAAACTTGTTCACCATATAGCTCCTGTCATCCTGGTGCTGGAGACTCCTTGTAAGTGCCCAGCAACATTCGTGCCAAAGCTGCCAGGAGCCTGGAGCCCCTTGCAGAAATTCCCCTTCATCTTCCCTCTTGTCTTCCCTGACAGGCTTCAGGCCCCAAGACCGGCTGGAAGTACCCCAAATGAGTGCCGAACAACGCAGATACAGAGTCGGCTTCCTCCTTCATCCAGCTCCCCTTCTCTTCCTCCACGGAGCAACTCACGGAGGTCCAGCGGTGCATCCCCTCAGAGCCCTGTCCTTCCTTCGAGAAACCCCAGTGCTTCCCCCAGGAGCCAGCTGCCACCGCAGAGGGAAAGTCCTTCTCCCTGCCGACAGCAGAAGCCTGCTCTTCAGCGAGCTCCTCCTCGACAAAGAGGGAAAACCCAGACTCAGAGTCCAGCAACCAAAGGAAAGCAGGTGTCCCTGGAAAGTAAGGCAGCTGCCAGATAATGATCCTCTTTTGCCAGCCCAGCGGACTGGGTAACCTCTGCGTATAGTGTACACTTGAGATGCTGCAGCACAGCCTTCCACGCTGGACCCACGGGTGTATAGCAGTAGCTGGACTTCGATGCTTCACTCACTCTCACCCCACACTGTCACCATCAGCTCCCTGACAGCCTCTGAGCCACGGAGCCTCCTTCAAGGGAGACATCCAGCCCGCAGCTCATGCTTGCTCACGCACAGCACCGAACAGCCACCCAGGCAGCCTGCCCAGCGCCTGACCCTCCGCCCGCCCACCCCAGGCGCTCCCCTCTCTCTGTTAGCAATACCAGTTGCCAACACCCAGCCTGGCTTTGGAAAGAGGAGCAGAGGGGGTGAGAGCAAGACCTGCTGGAGAGGAAGGCTCCTGTCCTGCAGGCAACTCGCTCCTCTCTCCTTGCTGGGAAAGCACCAGCCTTGGCCACCACCATCCACCCGAGCGTGGGCTTGCCTCCCGCCACCTGTGTTAGCAAGGGATTGTCACCAGCTTAGCCAAGAGGGACGGGTGCGTCCTCGTGTGCTGAGATAAGAGCAGGGGCAGGGCGGAGGGGGCTCTTCTCTCCTTTCCAGAGATGCCTCTGCAGGTGGGAAAGGGAGACAGGCTGGGTGCTCCTCCCCGCTCCAGGATGTCCCAGAGAGAAGGCTGGCTGGCATCGCTGCTCAGCGACACTGCTGCTGTTTCAGTAGATGCCCGTGTGGTGGGTATTTAGTTGGAAGTAGGGATGTATCAGCAACTTACTGGGAAATCAAGAACACTTGCTATTTGATGTAGAAGGGAGCACACTGCAGCCACTTCTGTCTCAAATACCAAACTGTGATCTGTGGAGACCACATCTCCCAACATGGGTGGTTCCTCTTGATCTGAATGTGGTTGGTGCCACAGACCTGTAGCCCACCCAACACAGCTCCATCCTGAAGATGTGAATAGTCACTGGATGCCTTTAGTTTGGGTGCTCCTTGCACCTGAATTCCTTGTGCTTTATTGTCATGCTCTTGGTGTTTGTGAATTTTGGCACTGTGTTTCAAAGATCCCCAACATGGCAGGGTGGGAAATTATTATCCTGTAGTATACTCAAAGCTGCTGCTTTGCAAGGAGAGGTTTGCTGGCACGCCAAGGGTACCTTGTGCATTTCTACCCAAGAGTACAGTGGGCCGAGTTGCAGAGGTTGGGTTTATATCTTTCTCGGTGCTCAGCCATTCCACGTGTTGCGTCAGAACTAACAATGTGAACGTAAAAGCAAGGGCTGTACTCATCAAGTAATAGTATTGGAGCAGAACCTTAGTGCTCAGCTACAACTAAATCAACCAACTTTTTAGCCCCCAGACTAATTAGGAAGGTTTGAAAATGAAAGCCAGGAGGACTGATACCTATCTGAGCTTCATGAGATCTTGAAGTAGTCCCAAAATCTTCCCCTCACCTCACGGGGGAAACATCCCATACCTAAATACTTCAGGCTTCACACCATTGTCATGCCTAAAAGAGGTTTTGCATGAGGCAGAACAAAAAATAACTCCTCTGCTCTGTGCGCCCATTCACACAGCTGCAACTAGCTGTAAATATTTACTATTGGCAGACAGAAAAGCTTGGTAGAGGAATCTGGACAGTAATAACCATGATTCATTTGAACATAGATCCAGTCCCCCTGATAGCCATCGAGTCTGGGGAATCGTGAAGTTGATCACATCTGCAGGAACCATTATGGAAAGCAGCACAAGAGCTACGATGAGATGGCTGGGAGAACAGGGTACTCCTTGGACACCTGAAATGTCCAGAAATAGGTGACAGGAATCACCTCTTTGTATGACAGTCTCAATGCTAAGAATTTATTTCATCTAGCTCAAAGTGTTTCCTGTTTTCCATGGACGTTGTTCACCCTGGTAGAGTAAGAAGCACAGCTTCTGGTCTAAAAACATGCCCTCATCTCTGCCGAGAAGCATTGGGAGCTCCAAGGTCAGGCTGTGGTTGCATGGACTGAGCCAATGTTGCCACCAAAAGCAGTGGTCCCTCCAAGTTCCAGCTGCTCCCTTGCACTGTCCCACCCCCTTACATGGGGGCAGCTGTTGGCTGGAGATGCTGATCCAGCATGACACCAAGCGCTCCGGTTTGCTGGCTTGGTTTTTGTCGGATTCAGTTCATCAGTCTGGTTCAGCGTTTGGTCACACAACAGAAGTGGGGAGAGGAGAGGACAGAGGGTGTGATCACTTCTTCTGGTGGCACTGTAACTTCATGTGAGTTTCAGGTGTGGGTCAGAATAAACCCAAACACATATTATTTCCAGAAATATAAAGAGTAATGACACTCCTGTTAATTTGTTGGGGGACTATTCGTTTTAGAGTGCTCAGATGGCAAGACTTTGTCGTGAAGCCTTTACCAGATGCTCCATCCAGATCTTGCGTGCACGTGCCAAAATGACGTTGAAAGAGCTTAGAAAGAGGGCTACAGGGCTATTATCAGGGTCAGCAAACCTGCCTTAGCACAGGAGGCCAATAAAGCACAATCTATGCATTTGTTCAAGAGAGAGTTTTCCCTGGCCCGGCTATACCCATGTCAGGAAGGAAGCCCCAGGGCAGAGATCTTCCATCTGGCCCATGAAAGCAGGGAAGATGGAGTAGCTGAGAATGGCAGATGAAGAAATCAGGCAGGCTTTTACCTGTGAAACCTTTCACAGGAATGTGAGGACTTTTCTGAGAAACCCAGAAGTCTTCAAAGAGGTCTTCCTACCATGATCCAACCAAAAGTAGCAGGCGGAACGCTGGTGACACCAAGGTATCACCTCTCTGTGGTGCAGGAGATTCCCAGTCCTGCCAGACACGTGCCGAAGCCATCACAGATTGGAGAGCCACCAGGCAGGTCCTGCAGGAACCCATCTGATGGCAGCAACGCTTCCTCTCCAGAGAGTCTGCGCAGGAGCTGCCGGGCGCTGGCACTGAAAGGTTTCTAAGGGTTGTTCCTGCAAGGCATGACTGTCCCCGTGTATCCCACAGGCTGGGTCTCCGGACCTGCTCCCCTTCCCAGCGGCAAGTGATGCTGTGATCGGGGCTGGGTGTCACGTTGCCTCTTTCCTGCCCTCACTGAAGTTATTTTAACAGGAGTTTCAGCGCTGGGCTCTTCCAGTCCAGCGGATATCAAGAATTTGCTAACAAGAGGTGGTCCTCAGAGCCACGTTTTGCTGGCAGAGCTGGCCAGGGGGCACTGCCTGGTGCAGGCATGCTCATAAGCCCCCCGTTAGCAGCCAGTGTCCCACGGGAGGTGATGTCTCAATCCCTCTTTCAGGTGTCAGCGGAGGGACTCGGGAAAGCCCCTGCCATGTGGGTGCTGCTCTGTATCTCCTCCCTGGCTCTGATTTTCAAGGTTCTGCCCTTCAGTTGCTCAGTGGTGAGTGTGACATCAGCGTGCTCCTATCACTGGTGAGCTCAGCACACCCTGGTTGTTGCAGAAGTTCCCATTCCTCTTCTATGTCAGTCTGGAGGGATTTGCTGGCAGGCAGGTGGACCATCAGTGATGCTCTCTGGTAGTGTTTCTGTGAAAACAGCCCTGCAAATGGGGCTCCTCTGGGTCCTCTCATCCTTTCTTCTTCCTCTCCCCTGCAGGGAGGCTGCCATAGTCGGAGCAAACATGGGAGATGATGTTGGGGGGGCCAGAGGGAATGAGGCCTGTGATGTTCGAGAGAAGTCAGGTAGTTGAGGGATGCCAGACAATCCAGTCTGGCATCACAGGACATAATGGACTGTCACCCATAATTCTCAGCGCTGAGCCGGCGTGATAACAAGTTATATGAGCAGAGGGAGCAAAAGGAGCGATGGCACCAGTCAGACTAATGGCGTGGAGGAGATGGAGCTGCTTAGCTGATTTGTCTGGCTGTCAGCACAAACACTTCTGCTCATCTTGGTGGAAAAAGTGTTTTGGCAGCAGACCTCTCCGAGTCGGTTGTTCTTGGAATCTGTGAGAGGCAGGAGACTTTGCTTGCCCTTTCTAGGTAAAGAATATTATAATATATACATTATTATAACAATATAATATAAGTAGTGCCCATTATATATAGTGGCTAAAGGCTGAAAAGGATCCTGCTGCCTTCAGAGATGCTGTGTGACTTCTGACATGTGCAGGACTGACGGCTGTGTGCAGGGGATGTGGATGGAGGAACAGGGTACCGCTCGAAGCGCGTGTGAGCCGTGAGGCTCTGCTCGCCTGAGCATGAACCAGGGGCAACACACCCCAGCTGGGACGGTTGGCAGCCAACATGCCGGCCTTCAGAGCTGTAATAACTGGTGCACTGCCACCCATCTTTGCGTGGCATGGATCGGGCTCTGGAGAGTCCCTGCTCACATGGCTGCCCAACGCAAGCGTCGTTTGTTTGCTAGCGAAACACTTCGATCCAAATCAAGTTGTGTTGGGGCAAGAAAATCTTTGGTGTTTCTCCTTTCCAACATAGAGGTACTTTCTCAGTGTAAGAAGATAGATCAGTATCTATTGATAGCCTGACCAGCTCCAGCAGCAGCTCAATGGTCCCTTAGCACACTTCTTTCTTCTCTGTATAGTTTACTGACCCTTGGCATGATCCCACCACTGGTCCATGTGCACAGACACCCATGCCCACCTAAGGCCTTGCCCCACACGTTGGTCAACTGCACCTAAATTCACCATGTGAACACAGTGAAAGTCCTGTTGTGGACATGAGTTTGGTTCCAAATTAATTCCTTCTGGCTAAACTGACCACACGCCCGTGCTCCACCAGTGCTCAGCTGGTTTCACAAAGCACATGGGGACCACTTGGGCGTTAGCAACCACCTTGGATTCCAGCTGTTTGCCAGGGACACCGACATCTGCCCAAGGGAGAGAGCTGGGGCTTCTGTCCAGGCCCTTTCCTCACCGACACCAGGTGGGTGCCCGTGGGCTCCCAAGGTCCTCTGCAGAACCCTGAAAACTTGGTTTGCTCTTCCTCAGCCTGTTGCTGCACTTTGAGGGGCTGGGACCATGCTGATAGTAGCAGCAGAGCCAGCTGACGTTCAGAGAGGTTGGCAGCATCTCCATGAGCACGGGGGTTTGCGTCTTTGTGAGCAATCTTTCCCGAGCACAGCCAGGATCCCAGGAAGTGACTTCTCTGCCATAACTCTCCCGTCCCCTCATTCCTAATATACCTCCTCTAGCAAATCTTGTCTTCAAAGTCACAGTGTGCTCCCTGCAAGTCAGTCCATCTCTGACTGGGGGCTCGAAGCCCTCCTGGATTTCTGCAAAGCTTGAGGCAGCATTGGCCCAGCCCCACGCAGGCGTGTGCTCCGGGTTATAAGGAGAAACATCATCCCTTTGATTTCTGAAAAGCAGGTTGGAGGATGCACTGATGCCCTCTGTGCTAAAAGGAGTAAAGGAGCTCCCACAGCAAATCCAGAGGTGGGTTCCTGGAAGGAACCAAAGGGAGAAGTCATCCTGCTCTTAGCTCCTGAACCAGAGGGGCTGCAGGGCTGGTGTTGGCGTGGGGTGTGCCGGTAGCTGCTCTGCCCCTGCCTGGCATTGCCTGTGCCCTGACGCAGGGTGGCTGGAGGAGGCAGGGCGCGTGGGTAGATGGCTGCTGGGGTGCAAGGCAGAGGCTCTGGGAGCATCCCCTGCGGATGGTGTGACGGCCCCTGTGGCACGTTGGCGTAGCACTGGTGTCAGGGGCACTGCTGTGCTATGGGACCTGGGCTGCTTCTTCTCCGGACAGGAATTGGAGCTGGGAACACAGATAATTTTGTATATCTCCTTTTAACACGATAGCATGTGACTCTACACTCAGACGTTGTATCTGGTGCACCAACGTTGTGTTCCTTCGGTTCTGGCACAATCTGAAAAAGTCTTTTGGCCTGGAGACGGGACATCACCTCCTCAGTACTGCCTGCCTGGAAATGTGACTGGGTCCCAAGGCTAAATCTCTCTACATATCTTCTTTGTGTTCTTTAGGAAAGCAGCTGGAAAATGTTTACACACTGCAAACAGAATGTACGACTCCGACTGAGGAACCACAATCTGGTTCAACTGCATGGCAATTTTCTTGGCCATAAAATCTGGCATGCATCACAGAGGCCCTGTCTGTGTACAGATCCACCTGGCATTTGTCATGAGTTCAGACCACGTCTTAAAAAAAAAAAAATAAACGATGATGCCATTTCTTGTTCATACCAAACACAGTTGTCATTAGATTTGTTAGTGACAGGGGATTCTTGATCATGCCATTAAAAGCCTGTCTACCTTTTCAATGGTGTCTTCTCCCATTTATTGGTGTTGTGAAGCAGAAATACCACCTGAATTGCTGGCAAGGGACCTTGGCTATGACCGTGCCTGGATTGCATTCCAGCTGTGTGGCAGCTGTGGCCCCTGCTCCTTCTCTGACACCTCCTGCAGAACTGTGCCCCAGGTTCCCATAAAATCTCCCCACAAGGTACATTATTTTTTCCTACATCATGACAATTTGGTTGGCTGTGACCAACCCCAAAACACATGCTGGCAAGGATTGGGAGCGTTCCCCCGTTTCAATTTGAGCATCCATGATGCGGCTCCTGCCTTGTGCATGAAAACAGGTAGATCAAAAGCTCAGAGCTGCCTGACCGGCTGGTAACCTCTCCCTAAGCCCCAGGGGTAGTGCTGGCTCTCTCTTCTCTTGCAGCTTGTGAGTCGTGCAAGCCGGCAAGGTCAGAGGAACGGCTGGGAAGAATGCACCATGGCAGGGCTGGTGTGTGTATGTATTCATGTGAGTGTTTTCTGCACCACAGACATGTTCCTTCTCCATGAATCTTGTTCACGATCAAGCTGCAGGCAGCAGGCTCAGCTTCACTTCTGAAACAGCATCTGTCAGAGAGCAAAACCTGCTTTTCTAACAGAAACAAAACGATATTTTTAGGGTAGAAGGCTGGGTGTCACAGCTAAGTAACGGTGCGGTTGTTTGCAGGACCCATGTCTGGCTGGTCCATGCAGTGAGTCCTTGTGCTGTTCAGTGTCACCATGTCAGTAATTTTACTTTTGCTTCTGTTTTTAGTTTTCTCCTCTCTGACACTGCTTTAGCTCACAGGCTGTCTCACAACAATCTTTCCCACAACCTAAAGATCATAGAATCATAGAATCACAAAATCATTAAGGTTGGAAAAGACCTCAAGGATCAAGTCCAACCGTCAGCCCAACACCACCCAACCCACTAACCCATGTCCCTAAGCATCACATCTCCACATTTCTTGAACACAGATATTCTCATTAAACTCAAAACAGAGCTTGGCATCAAATCCGGACCTTAGCTCCTAGAAGCCTGAACCCTGGGCTGAGGGTTTTGAGTTGGGCTAGCAAAAACAAGAGCCAGCACACCAGCAAACACAAAGGTGTGTACGCATCCTGTCCCCATGGAATGGGACAAGAGCCTCGCTTGATGCTACAACCATCTCTTGGGTTTCCTCTGAGACACGTTGTGTCTGATGCAGGTCCCTGTGCGTATAGCTGTGCCCCTATTTCTATGTGCGTCAATGTGATCCACACCGGCACATTTCACGTGTAGCTTCATGGACTGGATTTCTCTGCTGGGCTTTGTAAAGTTCCAGTTCTTGTCTTACCAAATGACGTGCATTTACAGCGAACTGGACCAGAGTTTCAGAAGGATGGAAATCAAGGGATGGCAGAGGGGGGCAGCACAGGAGAGGACACATCCTGGCAACATCCAGATGACCATGATGTGGCCGTTATCCAAGGATTTGGGAAGAAGTATTAGTAAGAAAGATAAATGCTTGGGAGGTTTTCACCAATCCTGATGTTAAGGTAAGTCCCAAATATTATTGGGTGGCACAGCTGCCAGCTGTGATAGCACGAAGGTGATCGTTTCCTAAGCAAATAGTACAGGAAGTGGCATGGCTGTTTCATGGGCTGGACTGAGATCAGCTGTAGGGATTCTGTCCTGAGCATTTTGCAGTTCAGAGTATACATCAAAAGACAGGTTTTAATTCTGGTAATTCACTGTTTTGGTTAGTTTGATGGGATTTAGAGCTGAAGAACAAGTACATGGAATCACTTTTAGCAGAGGAACAAAAACTACCAGGAGTTCATAGTTGGAGGAAAGAGAGAAATCACCCTGGGAAGAGCTCCCTAAGTAATTGTATTTGAGCGTGATGCAAAGGACTTGGGTGCTTTGAAGTGGATCCCTCTGTGCCCTCTCCCTCAGGGGAGCATGTAAACATGAAAAGGACTTTGCACCTCTGGAACAACATCATTGCATCTTGAAAAGAAACTACAAGGAAACCGAGCGCTGGTAGAGAACGTAGCATAGCAATTAAAAGGTTTATAAATAGCTTTCTGTCCAGCTCACTGTGCGGTGAGGTCTTTCTTTTCATTCTTGCTCTTACCGGTGTTCTCAAAGGGGTCCCTGGCTTGCAGCCAACTATCTACAGGACACCCACGTCCTGTGACAATGTCTCTTGGATCTGGGGGCATGGCTGGTGTCTGCTCACTGATCTCTGGTGATCTCCAGGCTCCCTGCGGGAGTCTTGTTTAACCATCTCCAAGGCATAAGGAGGGAGAAGGAGGCTGACAGCAAACGTCTCGGCAGTTGCACCACAATTCTCATTTGATTAACACGTATCATAAAATACATGGTAAACGCAATCCAATTAATAAAGCAATTCTGCTCACTGCTACAAAAAGTGAGCAAAGCAAGTCCATCAGCCATGGATGTGGATTACAGAGATCAAGTGGTGCAGAAATAAAACAAGCAGAGTCAAAAGAAAAATTGGATTTTTTTTTTTATATAACAAATAGTAAAATGATATTAATCTTAATGAATAAAATAAA
>VZTO01003206.1:157684-180381 GCA_013400615.1 Syrrhaptes paradoxus | reverse complement strand
GGACCTTAGAGGTCATCCAGTGCCACCCCCTGCCATGGGCAGGGACACCTCCCACCAGCCCAGGTTGCTCAAAGCCTCATCCAGCCTGGCCTTGAACCCCTCCAGGGATGGGGCATCCACAGCTTCTCTGGGCAACCTGTTCCAGTGCCTCACCACCCTCATAGTGAAAAATTTCTTCCTAATGTCTAGTCTAAATTTACCCTCTTTTAGCTTATACCTGTTACCCCTTGTCCTATCACTATACTCCCTGATACAGAGTCCCTCCCCATTTCTCCTGTAGCCCCCTTCCAGCACTGGAAGGTCTCCCCGGAGCCTTCTCTTCTCCAGGCTGAACAACCCCAACTTTCTCAGCCTGTCCTCATAGGGGAGGTGCTCCAGCCCTCTGATTAATTTCGTGCCCTCCTCTGGACTCTCTCCAACAGGTCCAGGTCTTTTTTATGTTGGGGGCCCCAGACCTGAACACAGTACACACACAGAGTCATTTAATAGTCTTCCCTCTCCTGACAAGGAGAAGAAAGAAAGACCGCATAAGAGCAGCAGAGGAATCTGCCTGCTCTCGCTGCTGCTGGGCATGCCCAAGCCGTTTTGGTCAGGTCCTGGGTCTGTTTAACCAAGTGGCAGGGCACAGTCACTCACAGCATTTGCACACACGGTGGTCATTAACTAATCTGGTGACTGGTTAAATGAAGGCATTTGGGTTTGAGAAATGCAGCAACACGCTGATGTACATTTTAGGCAACTGCGGTATGAAAAGCAGAGCCCCAGGAGCTGCAGAGCACTGACCCGTAGCCTCACTTCTGATGCAGAGGCTGTCTCTGCTTTGCCACTTAAATATGCAACAGCACATCAATCAGAGTTTTTGTTCCTTGCTCTTAGAAGACCAGTGGTGAAGAAAAACAATTTGTCCTTTAGCACAACTGAGCTTAAACTGTAACCTTGGAGGCACAGCATTGTCAGATGTCCCTGCTTCACTCCTGTGTGCTTCCTTCACACTCATCCCAGGATGAGCACCGAAAGGGCTTGTAGCAAAGGCTGGGGCAGCGCATTAGTTAAACATGGGTGACCAGGAATGCTGCTGAAAAGAGCAAAGATCTCCTAAGGTCACAGCATGGCATCCTTTGCCTTGTGAGCCTGAGACCGTGGTGTTATCCTGCTCAATGCCTTTGAGTGGGCAACAGGGTGCTGCCCCTTCTTGCTGCACGACGCATGGCTCCCCGAACATGTTGGGACACGACCGCCTGGGATGCGTTATCCCGTGGGTCCAGCCTGTCCAGAGCGCCTGCTCCAAGGGAAGCACGCCCATGTCTTGTACCCAAGAGGGTGACAAGAGTGTTAAGGGACTTGCAGGAAAGGGTCCTGCAGGATTTCCAGACTAGAGCTCCTTCTCCCACTGCTTCCATTTTAACTGCCCTAATTTAATCCTTTTTGCCTAAGCTTGCTCACTTGTGGGGCAGGGACATGTGTCTGTCTTGTCTTGAAGTTCCAGTCATCCTCCAGCCAGGTCTCTGCTGCCCATCGAAGAGGTTTTACATCTCCAGTCAATTTTGTCAGGCCTGGAGCTGCCACTTCTGTTGGATTCTTTTGTTCCTGGTTCATGGACTAGGGACTCTTCTTTGAACCACGTTGGCTGTGTGAACCAACTCTTCTGGGCACCCTCCCAGATCATGACTTGACACAAGCCATACTAAAAAACGCTCAGACGATGGACAGCAACCAGGCTTTGGTGCCCCTAGGCATCCCTACAGAGTGGGTGTCCCCCCCCCCGGTCTCCTGGGGGCCCATTTTATGATCCAGCAGCGCTGGCTGGTGATCAGCTCACACCAGACAGAGTTTGCAGCAGCACCTGGGATGATGGATGGTACCCCCAGGCTAGCAACAGTGGTGGTTTCACAGCACTCCTTCCTAATGTGGATCTTCTCAAATCCCGCAACAGGAGAAAAGGACTCTGAAAAGAGAGGGCACTTTGTGCTGTATCCCCTGGGAATGGATGTGTTGTGTGCACGCAGGATAATTTCTTTGGCTCTGTCCCAAATGGAGAGTTTCACTGTGACTTTTGACAAGCTTTCAGCAAGGTCTCAAAGTCCAGCAAAGTTGAGCTCCAAGGGCAGAGACTGCTTTTCAAGCTCATGTTGCTGCTCCTTGGTATACAGCTGCTCTGAATGAGCAAACTCCACATAAAAGATGAAATTTGAGGATCTCCTGCTGGAAATCGGTGGCTTTGGCAGATTCCAGATTTTTGTTTTGTTTAGCCTCTGTCTCCCAAGGATCAACCTTCCCATGCACTTCCTGCTGCACAATTTTCTTGCTGCTACTCCCCCTCACCACTGTGCAATTCCACACCAAGAGGCATTTGTGAACCTCACCATGGAGGAAGTTCTGCTCATCAGCATCCCCCAGGAGCCCGACGGCACTTTCAGGTCCTGTGAGATGTTCACGCAGCCTCAGTTCCATCTGCTGCTCAACTCCTCTCTGCAACCAGAAAACAACTCCATCATCCAGACCTGCCAGCATGGATGGGTCTATGACCACTCACAGTTTACCTCCACAATCTCCACTGAGGTAATGCCCGGCCCGTGATCTAGCCAAAAATGAAATTAGCTCAGTGTTTTGAGGACCAGATGAAGAATCATTCGCTGGGTGCACAGAGTCAGAGGGGAATCTTTCAATTTTAACCAGTGGAAAGGACTTGTTTAGAGATTTCCTGGGGTGGGGAAGCTCTCTGAAGCTCAGAAGCTGACTTTCATTATTATTCTTCCAAGCATCTTGCTTAGATTGATAGTTAGAAGCCAACATTTCTTGTTATAAGCATCTTAATTTCTCCAGGTCATTGGCAGATTGGAGGGTGGGGAAGACACACACATACAGGATTTCCTCTGCCTGGACCATGTGGCATTTGCACAGGATCACACCCTTATCAGGACTTCATATGAGCCCATGACTTGCTTTTTTGATTTTCCAAACACTTTGTAACTTCTGTTCCCTTGAAGACTCCTCCTCCGGCTTCCTCCCTGCTCCCCAAGATCTTGCTGCCCCTCTCCTCTCACCACTGGTGTCTCTTGCCGTCAAGCCAAACATGCCCTCCATGGGCTTCCCACTGAGATGGAGCACGCTGGCCAACCAGAACCCCAAGGTCCCTGCCCAGCAAACATTAACCACCCATTTTCTGAAATGCTTTGCTCAGCCTAACAGTCTAGGTGTTAATGCTTTACCTTCCCAGAGAGGTGGCCCAAAGCACGGGAGGTCTCTGGTAAGGGGACAGTTGGTCAGACAAGAGGAGCACGGTTGGGTTTGAAATGATAGCAGCTGACTGTCTTGGTGAGAACAGGGCCAAGGCTGAACCTCGAGCTGGTGCCTCCTCCCCACCACCCACACACCCCCCACACCCCCCGTTTTTTTTATCAGGCACAGAAGCGAGGGTCAGATGTGCACCAGGTCGGTGCCTGTTTTTCTGCACTGTTTTGGGGAGAAAGGTGTAAAGCACCTTTGGGGGAAAAGGCAGGGGAGCTGCTCTGCAGCACGGATGCTGAGCAGGGATTCTCACAATGCTGCACCCATAGCGCAGTAGCCTCAGGACGTGTCCAAGGTGCCAGGGCTTTCTCAGGAGTCTTTTGCTCTTGCAGCAAGAAAGGTTGCTCCAGGTCTGGCTCGTCAGAGAGGCTGCAAGGCTGGGTTGACAATTCAATCAAGTTTTGCCAAAGTTGCACGTACAGAAGATTAATTCTGCAGCTTGAGCACAGCATTCTGTAATGATTTGCACCTCCAAGGAAGTAAAATGATGCTCATTAACCTAATTAGGAAAAATGTTTAGACCAGCCTCCCAGTAAGGAATCAGTAAGTTAGCATCAGGAACAGGTATTTGGTCTGACTCCCCACCTGCCCGCCTGCCTCCTTGCACAGACAACTTCAGAGGAAACTGGTCGGGGCAACAGCAACTGGACATCAACGCAACATTCCCCAGTGAAGGTCGAAGCCCACTGTCCTGCAGCTCCCCAGGACGATCCCAGGAGGGTACCAGAAGGAGCTGGGGCAGAGCTGCACCCAGGCAGGCTGAGAACAGCTATCCCAGGGGTCAGGCGAGGAACAGGGGCTGTCTCCACAATGAGTGGTACCCAGGAAAGCTTTCTGATGCCCAGAGAGCTGTCACAGTGGGGATAAACATCTGGGAGGCCTCGGAGTTTTTTAAGTAGCAGCTTTATACTTTTCAGGAATCCGGCACGCTCCCATGTGCCGTTTAGCGCAGGATTCTTTCCCTCCATCAGATTCAGACAATATAAATCACAAGACATGATGGCTGAGCACCAAGGGGGAAGGGGTGTGAAAAGGCAACTGGGCGCTAAGTGTCGTTTTGTCCTTGTGTTTCAGTGGGACCTTGTGTGTGAGCAGCGCGGACTGAACCAGGCAACCGCAACCTTCTTCTTCATCGGCGTCACGGTGGGGGCTGTGGTGTTTGGATACCTTTCAGACAGGTTTGACCTCTTTCAGGCTCTTCTTCAAGAACTTCACAAACCTGTGACCTGCAAAAGGCAAACAGAGAGGCAGAGAAAGGGGGAAACACAATCATAAAGGGAGAATCCAGCCTCCCACATGAAAATTGGGTTAAAGTCATACTGGGAAGCAATGCAGGGGCTAAATGTTCCATAGATCAGCCATTCAGCAACCCACCAGAGAAGCAGCTCTGGCCTTGGTTAGGAGTAAGATGCACTGCAGTGATGACCACAACGCTGTGGCCAGCATTGCTGCAGGAACCGTAAAAAAATGAAAAAAAAAAAACAAACAAACAAACCATCTGCAAGATGGATTTCAGAAAAGACAACTGTCTAAAAAAGGAGAAAGCTGGCTGAAACAAAGCCAGGACAAGAGGCTGAGTTAACTCCTTGCAAGTTATGTGGAAATTGGTTAAGGACACCCAAGTGAGGGGTTCAGAGCAAATGCGTGCCCTAGCTGAAAACAAAAAGAGGCATTTCCTTCCTCTGGGAGCAAACAAGCATTGAAGGAATAAAGCTGCACAGTATGGAGCATCCAGAGACTTAGTGCTGAAGGTGGGAATTTTTACATCTGTATCTTTTGGGTATATCAGGACCCAAGGCACCTGGCTGATCTTCAAACTGTGTCTTGGCTTTGTTAACTAAAATGGTTTTATAGCACAGTTGGAGAGAAAGAAATTCAGAATCATCAAAAGGAGCAGGACAAAATAAGGCAGAAGAGAAGGTCTCTGCTAGAGCAAAATGAAAAATAATTTACATTTCAAATGGATTGTGAGAGGAAGGAGCCAGTAGAAGATGAAGGGGAAAAGGAACATCTGGAAGTAAAAATGCTGCAGTGTGAGACATAAATGAGTTTGTGCTCACTGTGGGAGAATGTGTTGGAGCTGGAGCTTTGATAGAAGGAGGCTTAGAGAAACCCACCAGGTGAATGCCAAGAAACTGCCCGGAGCAGGGAGCAGTCACCCTTGAATCCTATGGGGCCTTTGAGATTAATTGGTTTCCAAAAATGACCTCAGGAAGTCCATCCCAGGCAGCCTGATATCTGTCTGAACCAGGCAAAGCAGTAGGAACTATTCTGAAAGGTTGAGTCAGCAGCCGCATAGGTGGATGTGACATCCTAGAAGAATCAGGGGGGGTTTGGCAAAGGATTCTTTCCTTACAGACATACTGGATTTCTCTGACGGCACTAACAGGGATGTGGATGGGGAGACACCATCTACATGGATTTCAGGAAGTTTCCTTACCAAAGGCTTCTAAGGAAACTCAGCTCCCCTAGGATCAGGAAGGTCTCTGCGTGACTAGAGAATGGATTAATAGCTAGAAAGGAGAGAGGAGATTTAAGTGTTTGTTTGTGACAATGGAGAGAGACCTGTGAGGACCTGTGCTTGGATTTGTGTGCTTTTCAGCACATTTATAAATTATTTGGAAAAGGAGGGAGTGGGGGAGGTGATGCTGCACAATCAGGATGGTAGGGATGAGATCCAAGTGTGCAGAGCTGCAGAAGGAGCTGATGTGACTGGATGGGAGCAGCAGAAGACAAAATTCCTGTGTAGGTTAATCTAAACTAGAGGAACAATTCTAAATTCTTATTTAAAATTGAGGCCTCTGAGCTGACCCTAGGTGCTCAGGAGCAAGACTTTGGGGTTAAAACAGATAGATCTAGGCAAACATCCACGCAGCAATGAGTAGTGGCTGGGGAAGCAAATGGAAAACTAAGAAACATTAGGAAAGGAATATAAAATTAAAGAGCATATGACTATGCAGTAACATGTAACTGCACGGTGGCCCCCCATCTTGAATCCCGTGTGCAGTTTTGACTTCCTTTCAACCCTCCTTCCCCAACTCAAAAGGACGCAGAAGAAATGGAGAAAATTCAGAGAAGCTAACAAAAAAGACACAAGTTATGGCTTGACTTCCCATTTAGCCAGACCAGGACCCTTCAATCTGCGAAAGTGGCAGCTAACGAGGGTTTGACAGTGAGCGGTGCTGGGCAGGTCAGGAAAGGCTTGCAGCCCATTCATCGCAGTGGCGGCAGTGCGTCGGGTCAATTTGCAGTAAATTTGGCAGATCTGTTAAAGCTCAGGTGTCGCACCCCCTGTCTCCCCTAAGACTCCTTAAAAGCTAATGTCTCCTTTGCAATCTTCTGTTTCTCTAACGGAGAAGAGGTCCCACTTCTTTGTGCTAACAGTAATGCAGAGATTTCATCTCTAGTGCTCCGGGGTGAAAACCATCTGGTCCTGGCATTTTGCCACGGTTCGAGTTCGTTTTGTTCTAAGCGTCTCCAGACAATTGTATTTGAGAACATCTCTACTGACAAATTTTACCCTGGCAAACCCTCCAACAACCTTCGCTGTGAACATGCAAAAATATAGATGTTGTTTCTGTTATTGTGTGCTCGCTTCCAAACACTCCTTTTATACCTTGTCCTTGTACTGATTTGGCTGTATGATGCTTTGGCAGACTTCCAGATTAGGGTATTTAGGAAAATGGCTTTTTAATTAATTGTAATGCTTGTGCAGTTTGCTCCTTATACTATATTTTCTACATTTAACCTTTCAGAGGTTGTACTTTCCTACCTGTCCCTTTGAAGACAATTTTAAGAGCATTATTGCTTCAGGACATGGGTTAGTGAGCTAGGTGGTGTGGTGTTGATGGTTGGACTTGATGATCCCTGAGGTCTTTTTCCAACCTTAATGATTCAATGATTCTATGATTATTTCTAGCAGCCTCGCTGTAGCCTGGAGTTCGATCCTGCCAACTCGCCTCTGCTAGCAGGTGGCTTGCCAAGAGAGTCTAGCAACAGTCCATAAAGAGCTGCCTTGTGACCTCCAAGGAATCTTATGGGTGTTAATCCTTCCTTCTGTATTTTCAAGAAAAATATTCATTTAAAAAAAAGTATCTTCTTTCTTAGGCAGTTACTCTTTTGGAAACAAGATCCAGCTCTGCTGTGTTTCCAGGTGTTTCCTGCTCCAACCCGGGGGCACTGCGATGACTTTTGCGAACTGGCTTTGCTTAAATTTCAAAGCAGATCCAGCAGACTGCCTGGGCCTGAGCCACAGGTAGTTTTTTCTTCAGTAAATTCATTAACTAGCTGCTGCATGAAGTAATTTATGATCATTTTTAAGAAAATTATTATGACCTTTTGTGCTGGCACATCACTTTTTCCCCTAGAGCAATCATTCTTGCCACCATCCTTCTGAGGTGGCCACTAATAGAGCTCTAATGCCAGAATCAGACCAGGATTTCAGTCCCTATAAATTGAACATTACCTGTTTACAGGGTTCATTTACTACTCCAGTGCCGTAAGTAGGGGCACTCGGCTGTTCGGCAAACTGAGCGCCACGTGGCTGCTCACTTCCCCTTCCCCTGGTGAAATGGGGGAAAAGAGTTAAAAAAAAAAAAAAAAAGATAAAACAAAAGGTGGAACCTCGCGAGTTGAGGTAATGACAAATTTAATAATACAACACAAGAAAAAGAGAAAAGAACAACAACATCATCACATGCAGTGCTGACGTTCATCAGGAGACTGATGCCTTGTGCTCTGGTTTGGTTTTTAGATTTTCATAGGTTGTGTAGAAATACTTCCACCCGTATTTCTCTGTGTGTGTGTGTATGTGCATTTGTGTCTCTGATCTTCTGTATTTCTCCATTCTCTACACCAGGGGTAAGAGGGTCCTACAGATTCCAAAGCCCTTGGAGAAAGACCTCCTAGCAGATTCCTCATAGACCCCTTAGGACATCAGGGCTATTTGCACGTGAAGGCTGACAATTGGATTCCTTTTGTTTTCCTTTGGGATCTTTGTTTTCCGTTCAAGGTTCAGAGCAAAAGTGTCAGGGTTCTCTCTCCTCCTCGAGAGCGGTGGCAGTGGCTGGTCCTGAGGGAGCCATGGGAGGAGGACATGCTGAGCCAGGCGTGGGGACAGCCGTTGAAGGGAGCAGGGTGTGCCGGCAGCATGGGATTTCAAACTGACATCAATGCTTCTGATGATGGTGTTGAACAGGGGAGCCCGATGTACTGTTCTGATCAGTGCTGCTCTTTCCCTGGGAGAGCCTCGTGCTCGACACCGATGGGGCAGGCTGGCCCTCCAGATGGGATTGCCCCACTGTGGCACTGGCTGTACGCAGAGCTGTTTCGTCCTCTCTGGGGTGTTGCATAGAATCATAGAATCACAGAATGGTTTGGGTTGGAAAGGACATTAAAGGCCATCCAGTTCCACCCCCTGCCACGGGCAGGGACACCTCCCACTAGCCCAGGTTGCCCAAAGCCTCGTCCAGCCTGGCCTTGAACCCCTCCAGGGACGGGGCATCCACAGCTTCTCTGGGCAACCTGGGCCACTGCCTTACCCCCCGCACCGTGAAAAATGCATCTCGCACTCTTTGCAGAGCGGGCAATGTTTTCATTTTCCTTCTCGAGTCTCTGGTTTGCGCCATTTCAAACCCCATTCCTGGAGCAGGTCTCCAGCGGGTGTAACCCAGCCTGTGCTCACGGCAGGTTTGGACGGAAAGCCATGCTGCTGCTGTCACTGGTGTGCTCCATCGTATTTGGGATGCTCAGCGCCGCCTCCGTCTCCTACAGCATGCTGGCCATCACACGGACCCTCACCGGGGCGGCCCTGAGCGGGATCTCCCTTATTGTCTTGCCTTTGGGTAAGTATGTGGGGGTTTGTGGGTGCCTGGCTGTACAGGGGGACTTCTGACAGGCAGTGGGGAGGTAGGGACATGTCTAGCAGACAGAGCAGAGCTAGTACGAGCAGGAGTTTGGAAATCATTATGTGTGTGATTTCACCACAGGCAGGCAAAAGAACATCCCTCTTGGGAGGACCCAAGAATTACAATTTTCTGTAGGTCTAGTTAATGCTTTAGCAGTCTACTCAAAATATAACAACCACTTACTAGTACTTCTGTTGCACCATCAACACTTGCAGTCCATGCTACCCAATTCCTGTTAAGGCTCATCGGTAGAACGATAAAAGCCATACACCAAAGTATCTGCCCCCTTTCTCCGATACTGAGTTCTCACCCTTCAAACATGGTGTTAAGACAACTCATCAGCATTGCCGTGTCCTTGGCAGGAGGAGGACAGTGTGTCGTTTGTGGGGTGTTTCTACCTCCCCAGTCTTGAGCTTGCTCACAGTTTTCATAAGTTCCCAATTGGTATTTTTAGAAAGAGTGGGGGTAAAGAACCACCAAAAAAAAAAAAAAAAAAAAAAAGTCACACAGAGAATTTAGGTAATTATATAATAAAAACAAGCCCCAGACTTCAGGGTACCCAACAGAGCACTTTTGTACATACAGTTATAGGCAAGACTGATTGTACCCAAGAGCAAGTTACAGATGCAGCAAAAATTTCCAGGTTTTTGCAGATACAGCCAAAATCAAGCTTCAGTATTGGCAAAGTCCACACAAGACCTGACAAATCCCAAGGCCTGCTATGTTTTTTTATTGTTATAAAGGTTGATGGCTGCAAGGCAAAGCAGAGCTTGGGAGGGACATTCCTGGTTGTTAGGGGTTGTAGCAGGATGTCCAGATCTTTGAAGGAAAACTGTCTTTTAGTTCCCACACAAAAACAAGGAGACCACCATCTGCTCCTGTGATGGGTTTGCCCTTGGCTGGGGGCCAGCTCACAAACACCTGCTCACCCATTCCCCAGACCCAAGGATAGGGGAGAGAATTAAAGGGGAATAGGGAAAAAAGGACTCATGGATTGAGATAAGAACAATTTAATAACTAAACTACAATAATATTGAAAATAATCCTATATACAAATATACAAATGAGTGACACACAGTGACACTGCCCCCCCACCCCATGACCAAGGCTCAGCCTGTTCCCGGCTAACGATCCCGGAGCAGGGAGAGTCCCAAAACCGCACTCACGGAACGGAGAGAACAGTCCGAGCGTCCCAGACCCAGAGCTGACCGGGGTGGGGGGGGAAGGCCTTGGGAGAGCGACCACCTGGAGCGAGATGACCCGGAGCCAAAGAGATCCGGAACCAAAAGGGCCGATCTTCCGGAGGGTCCTCACCTCTATCCTGGGCATGACGGGTATGTTATGGGATAGATTATTGGCCACTTTGGGTCTCAATCCCGACCCTGAGATCAAATCCTGGGCTGGTCACTGGGGCTGTGCTCCCTCCCAGCTTCTCCTGTTTGCAGACAGCCAGAGAAGCTGGAAGACCTTGGCAGCCGCGTGAACATCACTTTTTATCAGCTTTCTTCTGAGCACAAACCCAAACACAGCCTCTTGCTAGCTGTTATGAAGAAAGATAACTGTCTTAGCTTAACCCAGCTTTGCATGTGCATTAGGATCTGCTTTGGATAGATTCCACATAAACAACAATTCACCTTAATATATTTCTTTCATCTGGAATAATGAGTGGGTAGAGAATGGGCAACTGTGCAGGCAGGATCATTAGGGGAAAAAATTGATGAAGAAGATAATTTGAATACTATTGAATGGAATAAAAAGTATCACCTAGGGTGTTTTTAGCAGTTTCTTACAATATGTCCAGTATTTCTTCTTTTAAGGCTTTATTTCAGCTGCTTACAGCTTTGCAAGAGGTTAAACATTATGGATGAACATTTTAAATGTGCCAGATGTCAGCCAAACAATGGAATTTGAACAATGACCAGGGATGTCACCTCGCTTTGCCCTTCTTAGAAAGCCCTGCAGACCTGTTCCTGGAGAAGTCCTGTGTGTCCCAGCTGAACGCTGCCTCCCTCTTGCAGGAATGGAGTGGGTGGACATCCAGCACCGCACCTTCTCTGGCGTCCTGACCAGCATCTTCTGGAGCATCGGGAACATGCTGCTGGCCATGGTAGCCTACTTGGTGCGGGAATGGCACTGGCTATTGGTAGCCGTAACAGGACCTTGTCTTGTGAGCATCGTCAGCCTGTGGTGAGTGCAGCGACCTGGATGGCTGGTGGGGATGGGAGTGGGCTGTGATTTGCCTCCTCTGCTCTGGGAGCATGGCCAATGTTGCAACACTGATCCCAGGATTGGCTCCAGCAACCCAACGAGGAGCAGGACACATCTGCATCCTGCACTCGGATTGTCCAGGCGTAGAAGCTCTTGAAAAAACTGCAGTGGCCTGGGTTTCATCTCTCCTCACCTCCGACATGGCCAGGAGCCAATGTTGCACCTTTGGGGACAAGGAGGAGGCAGGACTGGGGCTGAAGCCAGGCAAAGGAGCAGGATTTGGTGCTGCAAGCACTGCCAGACGTGTCTCTGAGCAAGCAAAGAGATCCCAATAAAGGGAGGCAGGGCCAGGCCAGACCCCTGGCTTTAACCCCTGGTAGACTCAAGATAAATAATTTATCCATCCTCTGTCCCCACCTCATTGGAGGATACCTCTGGTACCAATTTCTCCATATGAGCCAATGACATCTGCAGGCTAGGGCAGGTGCCTTTATCTCTGCACTTCCCATGGCCTTTCTCAGTTGTGTTACCATTCTGATGGGCCAAATACATCTGCTTTCTGTGGACAGTTTCCCTCCCATAGCCTTATTTAAGAAATATCTGACATCTCTTATGCCTAAAAATGGCAGATGGTTCATTTAATTAAAAAAAAACCCCAAAAACTTCATTTTCCTTCTTTTTTTTTCATGTAATAACACAGACTAGAATCATAGAATCACAGAATGGTTTGGGTTGGAAAGGACCTTAAAGATCGTCTAGTTCCACCCCCTGCCATGGGCAGGGACACCTTCCACCAGCCCAGGTTGCTCAAAGCCTCATCCAGCCTGGCCTTGAACCCCTCCAGGGATGGGACATCCACAAAGAATATGAGGATGATTCCCTGATACTGTGACTGTAATGTGATCATCAACTTATTCAGTGATCCATAACAGCCCTTTGAATAAGCAGCTCCATTTCCTGGCTGGACAAAAGTTCCATGCTGAAATAAGCAAGCAGGTATTCCCACAATTGTCTCACTGAAAACATTAAGAAATTAGGGTCTGGGTCTCCTCCACCTTCCGGTGGCTGTTTAGTTCCTCTTGGACATCGGAGTGGTGCTGGACCACACTGCAGAAGTCACAGACATGCCTCTCAGGGCGATGGGGAGCTCTAGCTGGAAACCATGCAGAATAAGCCCCAAAATTATATCATCACCGAGCAGAAAGAGTGATAAACAAATGCTAAAGTGCCTTTCAGCTACCATCAAAGAGCCTTCTAGAGACTATGCTTACTATGTCTGTCCATCAGCATGAAGTAGTAGATTAAATAGCTGCACAGATCTAGCAGAAAAATCTCAAATAATACTTCTGAAAATGGGATCTAAACTGATGCTGTTGTTAACCAATGTCTCAAAAAACATGCAGTTTCGCTGGTGATGAGGGTCTTCTGGAAAAGAGTAACATCTGCTATTTCACTAATCAAGTCCAACACAACTAAAATATGTGTTCTGCTGACTTTTTTAGTTTGGGTTGTTTTGCCCTTTCTCCAGGACAACCAGGCAAAAAAAATTGAGTCCTGGGAAGTGCTGAAATTCGCAGATACATTTGGACCCACCCTTTCCATGATAGCTGATTTTTTTTCTTTTCTTATGTTAATGCCTTTTACGGAGATTAGTTCTCCAACAAATTATACTGCAGTCTGATCAGAATTCAAGCACCCAAGAGGTCAGTGATTGCTGGGTAATTAAAAGTCCCTGAAGTATGGAATCAAAACTGTATTTAGCACACTCTATAGATACTGTTCACACAATGTCAGAACTCGGTTGAGACATTAGACAACCAAAAGACACAATATCATACTCTGGACATGGCGGCAATGAGTGCAAAATGCCATCTTTCACTCTTTCTATTTCCCAAGGTTCATTGAGTTATACTCTTATGGGAAGGAGTTGAAAACTTTCCAGAAGACCCATTCTGCAAATGTTTTTGCTCTACACATCCTGACAACAGCTGTTCATTAGACTTTTTGCAACTTGATTTAGGGAACATTAATCACCAACAGCTTACAGGCAGCTGGTCTCGGACCACCCCAGTGGGAGAGTTTTGACAACAGTGTGACCTTAGTAGACCTCATACACCCATACTTCTGCAAGGTTGTCAGTCTTCCCACGGACTGCACAGGATGCTCAGCTGAAATCCTCCATAAGAAAAGCAGACTCTTGTTTTCTGCTTCTCTTGGGGGTCAGATTTGGGTAGCAGGAGGTAGCCATTGGCTGCTCTAGCAGAATGTAGCCAGCGCAGGGTATTTCCAATGTCTTCTGGACCGCGACTGCTCTGCGGACCCACAGAACACCATGTACCCTCTAGGCCAGATGGGCTGTCCTGTGGCCTGGGAACCTCCGAGCCAAACAGGGTCATGTAGCCATGAATTGCAACCAGATTCAAGATCAGAGAGAAGTCCAAGAAGAGGGAGCTGCAGATGCTAGTTTACAACAAGTGCTGGATCTTTTGCTGGAGCAGACAGAAAAATGAGAGTCACAGGACTTCCACCCTACACAGGTCTGCTCAGGAGACCTCTCAGAATCACTAATTAGCTCTCCAGCAGTACAGCATCTCTTGTCACTCAATGACTAGCATGGATACTTCACTGGGGGTTGCAGCCACAACAATTTAGATCCCAGTTGACTGTCTTGTACAGAAAGCTTTGCTTATTGTGAAAAAAAAAAAAGCCATTAATGAAGTAAATACAGAGCCCACTACATCCTTTCTACATAGTAATTCCTTATATGCTACCATTTCAAAGTGTAAAGAGTCCCAAAAGGCATGAACCTGCACATATAACTCTCTGGGGCCAATTTTAACTCGTAAGAGTTTGAAACTTCAATCAGCCCAGAAAATTCAAGCTTTGATCAAAGAACACAGGATAAAAATTTTGGCTAGACATACTTCAATGAGCAGCCTGTACTCCTTTAAGGGTGAACAGCATGTACGTGTAACAAGGGTGTCCCGTTACTCTTATTTGCATACACCACAGCTGCCATTTTTAACTGAGGTTGAAGACTCCTAGAGAAGACCTCCTGGCTTTGGCCAGGGCCATGTGGGTGCGGTGAAAAACATGGAGGATCAACAGGAACACTGTCTTGTCTCTTCGCACCAGGTGGGTCCCAGAGTCTGCCCGGTGGCTCATAGCCAATGGCAAAGTGAAACAAGCTCACAGGCATCTGCTTAGCTGTGCAAGAATGAACGGAAGGAAAGACTTCGCTGTCTCACCAGAGGTGAGAAACTGAAGGTCCAGACATATGTTCTTCCTCTCCCATTTTCTCTCTCTCTGTTTTACTTCTGTTTGATGCCTGAAGCAGTGTTCAGCCTGCAGTGTGATCTGCGGGTCGTTGTGGTCCACAGGGTGCCATGTGCCATTCTACTGTAGAAAGCAGCTACATCCAAGCCTCAATGCACTGGACACCGGACTAAATATGCAGTGAGAGAGAAGCACAGCGTGAAAAAATTAAGGCAGAGGCATCGCTCCTATAACAGAGAGGAGAGTGTGCAAGTGCATGAGCAATTTGTGCCGCTCCATGTTTGCCTTCTTGGTGGCTGTCGTGCTTACCAAGTGTTGGCACAGTGCTAACAGAAAGCAGTCACACATTGACAGCATGTCGCTGGCATATCTTCTCTCATACTGCACTTGAATCATAGAATCACAGAATGGTTTGGTTTGGAAAGGACGTTAAAGATCATCCAGTCACACCCCCTGCCATGGGCAGGGACACCTCCCACTAGCCCAGGTTGCTCAAAGCCTCATCCAGCCTGGCCTTGAACCCGTCCAAGGATGGGGCATCCACAGCTTCTCTGGGCAACCTGGGCCACTGCCTCACCACCCGCACAGGGAAACATTTCTTCCTCAGATCTCATCTCAATCTCCCCTCTTTCAGCTTAAAACCATTCCCCCTCATCCTATCCCTGCACCCCCTGATCCAGAGCCAAAAGAGGAAAATAAGAAACCCCTGGCACCAGCACAGGAGCCTTGTGCTTTGCTGTCATGGTCCAGCTGCATCTCTGTGTGCTCCCAGTGCTCCTGCATCCACACCGCTGGCTTATCCTGGCCAACATGCCATTTGTTAAAAGCAATTTCTTAATATCTGTTGAAGAGGTGATTAGCCCTTTTGATTTACAACAGAAATACGTTGTTTATTCACATGAGAAATTACGAATTTACTGATTGTGGCAGACAGGAGTTGAGCGTGATTCTTCCTTGCCTTTCATCAAGCCAATATCTCTGAATAAGTGCATAAAAATAACACACTATAGCCTCTTTCATTCCACCGTGGCTGAGGACTTCATATTTCAAGAGTGCACTGTTTCAGCAGGAGGGGCACGGGTTTGCACCCTCGTAACGTTCTCAGGGTCAGGAAACATAGCTGGGGCTTCTCCACTGCCACAGCCTTGTGCCAGGTCACACCATACCGTGACCACTGGACCACGATCCAGAAAGGCTTGCAGCTGTGACACTTTACTGGATTCGTCAGGTTTATAGGGACATAATTGTTTTTTCTTGTCCGTATCCAAACACGCAGACAACACAGAACTGCCTGATTCTACTTTGCTTAACTGACTTGACCGTGTTCTGATGGCCTATTAAGTTAAGAAGCGATTTTCCTTAGTTCAGAAGACTCAACTTTGAAAGACATATAATCTGTGGATAATTGCACAGCACTGAGTACTCTCAGGTTTAACAGCATTGTCTTACAGAACTGATTAAGGAATTTCCCAGTGTGAGAGTCTCCCAGTGTGAGAGTCTTTTTTGAACAGGAAAAGCTTTGTCACTCATCCAGAAACTGCAAAGAATAGTATGCAATTAGAAATAAATTCTTAGCTCTTCCCTAGTGAAACATGCTGTGCTGTTAGTTAGAGATATCTTCTTCCCTTTCTTAACGCTTTCTTTCATTTCGCACAATTATTTTAACTGGCGAGCTCTTTGGGCTGGGATTTCTTTTTTATTAGATATTTCCCAAAGTCCCCAGTCCCCATAACTGTTTAGCACACTCAATTGTAGATGATGCTGTAGACCTGAAGATTCCCTCGCCCTCCTCCCTCCCCAGCCATCACTGATTTATGGGTATTTTAAGTTTCTCACTGTTCTGGCTCTCTCAGTTGTCCTTCCACATGCCAATAAATCTGGCCAGCAATACGTACTGGAAGATGTTTTCCATGTTAATGTCTTATGTTAACCATTTTAACAGCAAGTCGTGCAACTTAAAGAGAGGACAGACTGCCGTCAGGATAACTTAAATCCAGTATTGACTCAGCGTTGCAGAAGTAGTCTGTTATCAGTGCTATGATTCATCCTATGCATTTTGATGAAAACAATTATCTGTGAAAATGGTAAAAAAAAAAAAGGTAAAAGTTAAAAAAAAAATTAACTTACTTGCCATACTGCAGTATTAACAGAAGTTATCACATCCCGAGATGGGCGTACAGAACTAAAAGAAAAACATGAATTCAACAAATCACTAGATGAGGGAAAGAATCATTGATGTGCTAAACAGACAGACACCCTGTCTGCTTCGGAAAGTCCCCGAATGGCTGGAGGTGGTGGCATTTCTAGGGGAATAACTCCACATGCTTGCCCAGTTCTTCTGTAGGCTCCGCAGCAGGATGCTGTTGGAGACCAGGTACAGTAGAAGATGATCCTCTGGCCCCTTATGCTGCAGGCCCTCTTCATCCACCTAAGCTGTAGGTTCCCTGTGCGGCTCTGTGGCTGGGATTAAGTACTTATGCAAAAGCTTTGGCCGAGGCTTTGCTTTCTCTGAAGAAGCTCCTGATTTGAGAATACATATAACTAGTTAACCAGACACTCTCCTCAAGGTTTTCTGGGATTCATCACCTAATCAGTTTTAACTGTCCTACCCTGCATTTGCTGGTGATTTTTGGACATGGTGAAGCAAGGCTGTCCCAGCGTCAGGTGTCCACATCATCACTGTCCACAGTCTCCTTTAGTCTGCAGTCTAATGAATAAGCCGATGGAGGCTGGCACGCCGATCTTCTGACCAAATGGGGTTGTTTCCTCCAGGATAAAATGGCTCCGTCACTTCCACTGGAGATCTCCGTTAACGACACAGTGAGCCTATGGCAACCAGTTTAGGTATAGCTGCATTGCAGACCTGTAGTTGTGTGAATCTCTTGCATCTCAGCCAGTGAGTAGAACCTACCAACTCCCTTGGTACTCAGCCCTCAATCAGTTGCTAAGAGACTTTGTGAATAAGCACTCTCTTCTTCCTTATGGGCAGGGCTCACTTCTCAGTGCCCGACTTTTTAATATGCTCTGTATTTATATGAACAGATGTAGAAATAATCTCACTTTATATAAATTCACTCATGAGAATAAAGCATGCAGCTCACCGTTAGCTTCTGACCAAGACCTGACACAACAGCAGGCAACCACGCTGGCGACGAGAGTAGCCAACTGGCCAACACCGACTTTGCTAACACCATGATCTGTCATTTTTCTGCAGCCCCTTCTGCCACGTGGCGCATGTAAATAAGAGGGAAGAAGGGGCTATGGGAAGAAAAAGAGGTCTAAAATGGTAGGCAATCTATACAGGTGTAGGAAAATGTGCTTCTCACAATATATGCCTAGAGAATTGTTCTGCAATGGGAATGTATGGAAAACCCAAGATGGAGCTGGAGCTAGGAAGAGCAGAGGCCCCAGCCTGTCTAGGGTTTCACATCTGGATCTTAAAAGTACAGCAGCTGAGCTATTTCCTTCTTTCCACCTCACCCAGGCCCTCAGAAAGATGGCAGCAGACAAAACGCCAGGAGGGAGTTACTCCTACATCAGCTTGTTCAGGACCCCAGTCCTGCGGAAGATCTCTCTGTGTTCTGGGGCTGTGTGGTAAGCAGCATCACTTCACAGAGGGGATTTGCGCAGCAGTTCCCCAGCTGGATTACCCTAATCCCCCTCTCCACACACTCCTTGCAGGTTTGGTGTGGCCTTCTCTTATTACGGCATGAGCATGAACCTAACTGGCTTTGGGCTCAACATGTATCTCTCCCAGTTTGTCTTTGGCGTCATTGAGATTCCAGCCAAGGTGATCATGTACGTGCTGATGAATCGAGTTGGACGACGGCAGAGTCAGGCATGGGCGCTCATCCTGACCGGACTATGCATAGGAGCCAACGTCATCATTCCCACGTGTGAGATGCTCTTCTGCTCTGTGCAGTACTTGCTAAAAGGGAGGTTTCCATTCTATGCGGTGCTAGAGGACAACCGGAGATCTTGTCCACAGGCAATTCTGTGTAGAGATGTCCTCCACCTAAAGGGCATCTGTGGGACAAGGCTGCCAACGTGGGCCAGCCCTAATGTCTGTTGGCAACAGATGGCCTCCAGTCACTGTGAAGTGGCTGGTAAGTGTCCAGTTATGGCAAAGTGAAGTGCCTATCTTTATTATAGACATTGTGCAATGGGAAATGTCAGGACCTAACCTTTCATCAGTTCACCTCCCACTCAGGCTAACAGTTACCAAACTTACTGATCCAGACTTTGGAGACAGCAGCTCCAGAGCTATGAAGTTCCCTGTTTTGTCTGTAGGAGCATTGAACTTTCTTCCTTCTTGTACCCGAGACCACAAGAAGCTTCTCTGACCATTGTCATAAATGTCTTTTCTTTCTTCCTAGCTTTCACCTCCCTGCGCTCTGTAGTAGCTATCACGGGCAAAGGTTTCTCAGAAGCTGCATTCACTGCTGTCTTCTTGTACACCTCTGAGCTCTACCCCACCGTGCTGAGGTAAGAGATGCCACTTGCCTGAGGGCACAACCAGAGCCTCAGAGGGAGGTTGCCCTCAGCTCTTTGCCATCAGTGCAGCAGGACATGCTGTTGGCTAGACTGCAGGACTGATGCCTTGCCTGTAGAAGTAGCAGGTTCCAGGGATTACACATACAAGAACAGGGCAGAAAGCTACCCTTTTTTCTGTCTGGGTTGTGTGTGGTTAAGTTACGATGATAGGAGATACAGCAAAAGGTGAGGAGTACTCTGCGTGGGAAGATTTTTGAACTCTGTAAGGCATCCCCCCAAAAAACCATTTGAAATATCAAGTTTTATAAGGGATACATACTACCATATGTTTGACAGTCTTCTGGACATCAGATGATATTATAGCAGGGATTCATAGCCTTTCAGGAGGAAAAAAAGAGCTTATTTGAAATATCTGTGTAATGGTGACATAAAATCAGATTTAGCATCAGCATAGTTTGGGATATAGATGAGACTGGTGGAGGGAATCACCTCACTGGTTTCTTTGTGAAAGTCTGAAAAAACCCTCACGGAGGGCTTGTGGCTTACTTCACCTCTGTCCCCCCTTGCCCAGAGTACTCCTCTCTGCCATTAGTCCTTTAACTTCCACTGGTCTTACACGTGGGTAATGCTGAATTTTTAAATCAAAGTGGGCACACTGATCTGCTGCTTCCCAGATCGGTTTGTGTTTTTATGTGCTCAAAGACATTGACAGATAAAAATGTTGGTTCCTTCTACAGCACTTACTCTCTAAATGCACAAGTAGGTCCTGGGATCCTTGCTGTCAGTGTGAAGTGCCACCCATCCACTGAAAATCAGCAGGTGGAATAGGTCTCAGGTCTGATTTTTGGCATCCTCTCAAAGCTCTCCTGAGCTTATAGCTACTGCAGGACCAAAGGCGCTCACAGGTATCTCTGCTACATGCCACCCGCCTCCAAGCACCTGGGAGAAAGAGGGACCTGGGTTTGCTCTCAGCAGATCTTACTAAGGGATGGGTAGAAAATGCACTCAGGGTTTTTAGATATTTAAAGTGGAAACAACTTTAGAGCAGATATTTTTAGTGTGAAACTGCAGCTTATTTCTCATAGCAGACATAAATCTATTTCTCACAGCAGCTACAGTTGCTCTCTGAGAAATATCATTGTAGGAACATACAAAGAAAGAAAAAAAAAAAACCTGGCAGAGGAAAAACCTGGGGGGAAAAAAGCCTCAGCACTTAGAAAAAAACAGGGGGAAGGGGAAGGAGGTCTGCACTTTTCCCAAGGTCTGATATGACAGAAGCACCCATCTCTTTCTCGTGGTGGCCTGCACCACCACAATGCCCTACCTTTGCAGGCAGAATGGGATGGGGTACACCTCCTTCGTGGCACGCCTTGGCGGGTCTTTGGCCCCACTAGTGTTTCTGCTGGATGAAGTGTGGAGGTCTCTGCCCGAGGTGACGTACTGTGGTGTAGCAGTCTGCTGCGGCTCAGTGGCCTTCCTGCTCCCGGAGACGCTCAACGTGCGCCTGCCCGAGGGCATAGAGGACGTCGAGAAGGCACAGTGAGTCGGCTCCATCCTGCGCTGCACATGGGTCTGCCAAGAGAGGCGGGGCTCTCTCTCTGCCACCTATTATTCCCCATCTGTGGGTGGCAGTGGATGAAGGGACAGCCCAGTGGGGATCGGGGCTGTCAGGCTTCCTGATCTTCTGTCCATCAGCCCAAACATGCCTTCTCTTCTTCCAGAGCAAAAGGGCGGCCACAACTCAGCGCTCCCGAGGGCATGCCGCTACAGTCTCTGCTGAAGTGAGGGACTCGGTGGGACAGCCAGCACGTGGGACTGCAAAACTGAGCCGTGTTCTGACCTGCCAATAAAAGAGCCGTTACCATCCACCTAGTCTCTCTCTGCAGGGACGTGGGGCTGAGGACACTGGAGGAAGGAGGTGGATCATGAAACCAGCTGGAGGGAGCTAACACAGCCCATACAGCAGCCAGGAGCAAGAATGTAGATGTCTAACAGGGTGTGGAAATAAAGGCACCCCGTTGTCAGCTCTTCCAGTCTTTGCCCTTGTTGGACTAGCAGCACCTTCCAGATCACTGCACAGCCTTCCTGAAACTACAATTCACTGGTTTACACACCCTAGGAAACACAATGCAGCAATAAAAAATACTGCATGTGAATTGTACAAAACTAAATAATCTTCAAAGAAATCTAACTGGATGGTGGATAAACCATACACTGTAGCTACAAATATTTCTCAGATTTAGGAATGATCTGGACATTTTTCACAGTGAGGGCTCAAAGACAGCAAAAAAGCACATGCAGGAATCTCACTGGGAATGGGACAACTGCAAGCATTTGTCCCAAATACACAAAGAAGAAAAAAATATTCTGCAGATTATTGAAATCTAATGTGTATGTGATAAGTATGCTTTAAGTTGAAAAAAACAAAACAAAACAAAACAAACTACCACCAAAACAAAACAACACCCCACCTCTCTGCAGGAACTTTTGCAAGGAATATTGGATAATTCATTACTGGACTTCATTCTGCTTACTGGTCTAATACATTGATCTTAAATGTATGGAATACCTTTCCCTCTTGCACCTACTTCTGCAAACAATGGAGATAAGCCACCAAATTATCTAGAAGTTTGGAACCCTGAAAAACAGCACTTTCTTAAACTGGAAGGAGGGAATGGCCTCAGCATCTGAGGCTGCGAGGTGTTTTCAGCTGAGCCAGGCACAGCCCGGTGAGGAGAACACAAACCAAGGATGGAGCTGGAAGCGGGTGGCCAGGCGCATCCCATCCCAGGTCAAAGAGCGCCTCCTGCCAGAAATAAACTGCCCAGAAAAAATTTGTACATCACCTTCTTTGCTTTAAGGCAGCAGCAGAAGTAAAGCAAACTCCTCAGAACCACCCTAAAGCTGAGAAAATTTTGCATATTATTTCTGTCTTAAAGATTGGGTCAAATCAGCTGCCAACTCCCTGGTAAAAGAGCATCTCCCCGTGCACTGCCTTGGCTTCATCAGCAGCCAACCAGAGCTAATAATCAGCCAGCCGCAACACGCTGACATTAGTAACAGAGGATAATATACCTTCTAAAGTGCCACGTGCAGAGCACTGCTTTGGGCACCTTTCCAGGGCACTTCCCTACCTACAGCAAATAAGTGGTGGAGACACCCCAAGGTTCTTGTGCCATGAGGTAGCATGCAAACTGTGACAAAGAGCAGAAATTAGTAGAAATTTCTGGGTTTGGACAAGCCTGGTGTCTATCACTAGTTCACCTTTAGTAATTGCAGGAGTTTTCATGTCTTCTTGATATGCCTGCAAGTATAATAACACTGGACAGGCCGGACCCATGGGCTGAGGCCAGTTGTCTGAGGTTCAATAAAGCCAAGTGCCGGGTCCTGCACTTTGGTCACAACAACCCCCTGAAACGCTCCCAGCTCGGGGGAGAGTGGCTGGAAAGCTGCCCAGCAGAGAGGGACCTGGGGGTGCTGGTCGACAGCCAGCTGAACAGGAGCCAGCAGTGTGCCCAGGTGGCC
>VZTO01003206.1:112097-157547 GCA_013400615.1 Syrrhaptes paradoxus | reverse complement strand
AAGAGTGAGGAGGCATTGGAACAGGCTGCCCAGGGACGTGGTGGAGTCACCATCCCTGGAGGGGGTCAAGAAACGTGTAGATGTGGTGCCTGGGGACATGGGTTAGTGGGTTGGGTGGGGTTGGGTTGACAGTTGGACTTGATGATCCTTGAGGTCTTTTTCAACCTTCATGATTCTGTGATTCTATGATTCGTAATGATGCCACCAGTTTTTGACCTGGGAGCAGTACAGCCTCACCTTATTTTAGCCATCCTGCTAGCTGCTGTTGGAAAACTGGAAAGTTTCCTTTGCCAGCAGAGAAGCCTGAGCAGGTTAACACTGCAGCACTTGCTTCTGAGCCACTCAGGACAGGGGGCTGTGAAATTCACTTTGACACAACTCAGTCCCAGAAAACTTTCCATAAAGCAGGTAAAATTTTGCTCCAGAGCCAGAGAAAGGTGAGCTTTAATGTCCTGATTTCTTCCCTATCTCTTTAGTCTTGTCAAAAAGACAACAGATAGCATATACGGTCCCAAACTAATGGAGCTGAGGGCTGACAGTTCCCATTCTCACCCTGCCCACACACTTTCTCACAGACTAAGGTGTGCACTAAAAAATCACCATGGCTCACTTCTACATGGCGGAGTTGAGACCATATTGCATTAAAAACATTTTCTTTTTCTTAGGGGGGGTATTTTAAGCTCTAATTGATCCTATTTTGTATCTATATTTTAGGAAAAAACTTTTAGCTTCCAAAAGGCTAAACTCAATATCCCAAGTTTCACTCCAGTAACAAATAGAACACACAATAGCATCCCATTGTAACAATCTCCACTTTGGCCTCCTGTCAAAGTTGATAAAAAATAATCTGACAGGCTTTTTTTCCTTTGAATGTTGCTATAATCCATTTGGCTTGTAGTTAGGTGGTCTGTATTTTCCTTAGACTGTTAACAAAATCAGTGGTTTATTATACCAGCTTAGAAACACTAATTGTTGTCCCTGTCCATAATTCTTTCACAGTGAAAAGCACCTCATTAAAAACATTTTGAACAACTTAGCAGGAGAAAATTAGATAGCAGCCATGTTTTAAATTATTTTTTTTCTGTCCATGAATCACGTAGCACCTTGCACTGTCAAGGAAAAGGCAGTAACATCCATGTGCAGGTCATGACTAATCCACTACACATCTGAGTTTCCTTCAGCAAAATTTTCTTGATTTATTGGAAATACATCATGATTTATAGCAACGAACACAAGCATGCAATGCTGATGTCATTCCTCATACAGGGTCTGTAGGAAAAACGAACTCAAGAACTCACAGTTTTCATTACTGACAAACCTGATGGAGGGGACAATGATGGCAGGATCTGATTTTCAGCTTCTGAATTTGTGAGAGAAGATCTCTGGTCTGCTGCAGACTTGTTTTTGAGGAGGGCAGAAGTGATGGTTACAAACAAAAAGACCTTTTCACAAATAGAAAAACCAAACTAGGTAACAATGCACAAGAATATAAGAATGCATCTTAGGAAAACTAAAAGATATCAAGAAAAATGTGGTTTGAAGAGTCAGCTAGGTTAAAAGAAGGTCTGCTGGCTCTCCAGTCGCAGCATCGTGGGGCCAGGAACACTGCATCACCCCCAGACACAGACAACCCAGGTCTGGGGGGGCAGAGGGGAGGAGGCCACCGGGCTCTTTCCTCGTTTGCTGCCCTCCTTCCGCAGCAGTTTATCACTCTGGTTTATCAACACCCTTCTTGAACTGGACGTCGTACTTAGATACAGCCTGAAAAGCACTGGGCTGGGGAGGGAACAGCCCCTTTCCCCCACCTCCCAGCTCTTCATAGGGTCTTCTCTGTGATGAGGGCTCAGGGCTGTGCCCACCAGGCCCCCAGGGCCTTCCTTGCAGAGACCCTCTGGCTCCAGCCTCTGCCCTTGCTGACTGTCCCCTTCATCCTGAATTTCACGGCGTTCCTGTTGCGTCCAGCCTGCCCGGGTCCCACCAGACAGCTGCCTGCGCCCCTCACGCTGGCTGACTCCCCCCAGGCCTCCGAGGCCCGTGCCAGCAGTGTGGTGACAGCCGCCTGTCCCGCAGCCCCTCACCAGGGCCCGGCCAGACCCGTCGTGGGACTGAGACTGCAGCCCCACCAGCCCTGCGAGGTGGGGGGCCCACAGGGCACCCCACACCTGCCGGTGCCCATGGCCTGCAGCAGCCCCCGAGGAGGAGGCCAGACGGGTGACGGGGAACACCTGGCAATACCCACATCAGAAACACAGAAGGCAGGAGAAGATGTAAATAGGAATAACGGTTTGGTGTGGACAGCAGAATGCTGTGTGGAGTTCAGTGTCCTGAGTTTTAGGCAGCAACAGCTCACACAGAAGGAGCGTTCTGGCCTTGGGAACAAGAGGTGAGGAGGAACAGAGCCGAGCTGCAGGCACATCGGGCATGATGAGGCTGGTGACCGAACCGCAGCAGCAGCACACGCCCAGAGGGAGAAAAACTGATGAGCATCATCTAGCAAACACGAGGAGGAGGGCTGTGAACGACTGCTGGGCGGCTGAGGAAGGGGACCACCAAAGCCCACCTTAATGACTGTAGCGTGAATCCGGTAAGATATGATCATAGAATCCCAGAAGGGTTTGGGTTGGAAAGGACCTTAAAGATCATCCAGTGCCACCCCCTGCCATGGGCAGGGACACCTCCCACTAACCCAGGTTGCTCAAAGCCTCATCCAGCCTGGCCTTGAACCCCTCCAGGGATGGGGCATCCACAGCTTCTCTGGGCACCCTGGGCCACTGCCTCACCACCCTCACAGTGAAAAATTTCTTCCTAATACCCAACCCAAATGTCCCCTCTCTTAGTTCAAACCCATCCCCCCTCATCCCGTCACTATCCGTCTCTCCCCCTCCTGTTTATAGGCTCAAGGCTGCAGCGAGGTCTCCCCAGAGCCGATAGCAATCGCTAATTAGTTCATATTAATGATCCATGAGTCATGGTAATTAGCTCAATGACTTCTCGGAAAAACAACGAAGGCGTCTACCCGCTTTGGTATACAAAAAGCAACGCCTGAGGGCTGGGAGGGACGCAGAACGGGAAACGACTCCCCAGAGGCTAGCTTCCCAGACCTCCATCCACACCCAGGCGCTGACCGCTCCCTTCACGGCAGCGGCACCGTCCCGCCACCGCCCCGGGGACCTGCCGGGCTGGGCGGGGCCTGGAGCCGCGGAGGGCGGTTCTGCTTCCGGGTCAGCCCTCCGCTCCGCTCCGGCCATGCGGAGCTGCGCCGGGCGGCGGCGGGGGCGGCGTAGGGCCCTGCCTGGGCTGCGGCGGGGCCCCATGGGCCGCCGGGGGTGTAGGGTAGGGTAGGGTAGGCTGGGGGTGTGTCTGTGTGTCCCCTCCGCCGCCATGTACACCTTCGTGGTGCGGGACGAGGGCAGCAGCGTGTACGCCGAGGTGAGCCGGTTGCTGCTGGCCAGCGGGCAGTGGCGGCGGCTCCGCAGGGACAACCCGCGCTTCAACCTCATGCTGGGCGAGAGGAACCGCCTCCCCTTCGGCAGACTGGGTAAGGGTCCGCGTGTGTCCATCCCTCCCCCGCCCCGTTCCGCTGCAGACAAGGAGCCGGGCTGCGGTGGTGTCCCGCCCGCCCCGGGGACCTCCGCCGTAGGGTGGGGTCCCGCCGGCTCCTCGCAGCCTCCCGTCAACCCTGCGGACACGGGGGCTGCGGGCAGGGCGTGCCCCGGCGGCGTTACCCCTGGTACCGGGGCTCCCTGTCGCGGGGACCCGCCGGCCGCCCCGGCTTGCGTCGCCCAGGACAAAGGGTGGGGCCCGGGGGGTCCGTGAAGCCGGCCTCTGGTGGGGCTCTCCTGGGGACACCGGCCCCCGGCTGTTCCTGCAGGGGGCTGCTGCCACCAGCCGGAGCTGAGAGATCCCCCTCCCTGGCTCCCAGAGGGGGGTTTCACCGGTTCCCCCCCCCCCCAACCACCCAGCCGGGGCACAGCAGTGGGGTGGGGGGCACCCGGGGACCCCTCTTCTCATGTGTCACAGACCCTCCGGGTCCTAGCACCCCCGGGTTGCAGCCCCCACCACTTTGTCCCGCAGCTGCGCGCCCCAGGGCCGTTTTCAGCCTCACAGGGGGCTTCAGGCAGCCGGGTCGTGGGGAATGCAGCGGTGACAGTGGCATCCCCCTGCCTGGCATGGGGCAGGGGTATTGCGGTGCTGAGCTGATGTGTGATGGGAGTGTTTCTGCAGTTTGGGACCGGTGGGGGAATGGGTCTGAGCCGGCATGCTCAAACCCTTGAGCCCCAGAGCTGAGGCTGGTGAGGACGTGCCTCTGCAGGGGCTTGGTGGGAGTGACAGCACGTCTGGTCCCTCCTTGGAGCCGCGCGAGGTGTCTGTAGACCTAGACCACCATCCCACCTTTTCCCCTGCTGTCTTATCCCCCCTCTGTCACACTGTGAACACACAGGACCCTGGGAGCTTCCCTGAGCAGGCTTGTCCCATGCCTGCCATGCTTGCTGCCTGTCCCCACAGCCATCCCAGCCCCCCATCGTGCCTGAGAAGGACGAGCCCAAGAGCAGGGAGGAAGAGTGCCGTGCACTGTGGGCGAGCAGGGAGAGCCCAGCCAGGCACTGGCAGCGGTGTAGGGTGTAGGGTGCGGCGGGGAGCAGAGATGCACTGTCATTGCCCGGTGGCTGGGGGCGAGCTGGCAGGAGCTGCAAGGCTGGTAGGTCTCTGTGCATGGTGCCACCTGCTGTACTGGATCCTGTCACCAGGACTGTCAGAGCAGCTGTGGGATAAGGACACTGCAAACCCCAGCAGAGCTATGTGTTTCCCTCCTGCAGTCCCCTGTATCTGATGTCTGGCAGGACCCTCCTGGCCTCCCTCCCTGCCCTTGGCCCTGGTTTCATCCTTCCTGGGGCAATGTTGCAGCACTGCCTCTGGCTCCCAGCACCTCGGAGCAGGAGGAGAAACCTTGTCCCAGCAGCTCTGGGGCAGGACAGCTTTTGCAACCCCTCTCTCGCAGCTGAGATCCAGCGCTGACTGCTCTTTCGGATTTGGAAGTCCCCAGCTCCCACACCTCTTCCCTTGTGTCCACGTGTGTTTGCGAGTAGAAGGTCCTCATCGCATGGTGATGCCATCTGGTCACCTCCCAGCCGCGGGGTGTCTGCAGCAGGCAGGGAAATACCGGGAGAGGCTTTGCTGTAGCCAGGCAGAGTGAGCCATGGTGAGCTCATGACAATCTCTTACTAACCCCTTCTGTCCTCAAAAAGAGCCCTGAGGTGGTGGAAGGGCTTCAGTGAGCCCTTTAGCATGTGTTGCCATGGGATGCCGAAAAATTCAAACCATTTTTCACAGCCAGGACCTATCTGTGACCCATGGCGAGGGACCATGCTTTGGCACTGGCTTCTTGAACCCATCCTGTAGCAGGAGCAGAGGATGCTGGACGTGGGAGGATCACCAGTCTGCTCAGTGCCGTGGCAGCTTTTTAACCCTGCTAAACGCACAGTGCAGACCTCACAGCATGCCCAAGACCTGTTCCCCTTCCTACCTCATGGTTCATCCTTGCTGACCGCCAGACCCCACTGGCTGTTGGGGCAGAGCCCACCCAGAGTGGTGGGATCTCCTTCTGGACCTCAGTTCCTCCAGCAACGAAGCAAAATCGATAATCTGTAAACAGAAGGAAATTTGATGGTTTTTACTAATTTATTTCAGTAACTTAGTGCCTGGCAGTGCTGGCTACACATCGAAGTGCCTGGAGTTACAGAACTTTTCTGGAAGATGGTTTTCAGCTGTCTTGTATTTAAAGATTTGGGGGGAAATTGTGATTTTGGGGCTAAAATAGATATTCACTCTCTGTGATCTCATAGCTGCCTGGTCTTTAAGCTAATGTTTACTGCAGGCCTTTTTTTCCCAGGCCAGCATCGGAGAGGATAACTAAAATTTAAAGTTCTGAATCCTTTTTCAGGGTCTAAATCATTCCCACAAGTGTTTTTTGGTTTTTTGGGTTTTTTTTTTGAAAAGAGAAGGAGTGGAAGTAACTGCCATGCTTGGGGGATCCCTCTGGTCCTGGGTCATTTCAAACCAGAGCAGTTTTCCGTCGTGTTTTCCCTATCGATGCTCTTACCAGTTGTTGTCACCATTTCCCCGGGCATCGCCCCAAGCATCACTCGCCTCTTCCACACCCATGTTGGGCTGCACTGGTCCTTTCCCAGCCCAGCTATCCAAGGGCGCTTGCTGCAGTTCCCCAGAGGGAAGCAAGACTCCAAATCTTTCAGTCTTTCCTGGTGTTCTGCGGTATCAGGTCTGACAGGGAATTCTGCTGTACAGGATGAAGAAACGAGGCCCTTTCCTAAACGGTGAGCTTCGTGACATGTTGTGCTTCCCTGCGTTCTCCTGCTGCGTTTCAGAGTAACTGGAATCCTGCCTTTTAAAGACTGCCACCAGCAAATAGAGAACATTTTTGGGTGGTGTTCACAGTGTGAATTAGCAAATTATTGTTTTCCGTTGGAGAATGGAGAGATTCCAAACAGATTTGGGTAAATGCATAGTTTTTCATAACTAAAAAAAAAAAGAAACGATAGGAGCTTAGAGCCTGTTTAGCTTAGATGTAGCACAAGGAAACAGCCTCTTTACTCTTCCCTACTGCACAGGTCCTTTGCACCAAGCAGATATTTTTCTGTTGTTAATTGAGAAGTTTGTCTGACCTCTTTGTTTCCCCTTTTTAGGCCATGAACCTGGACTGGTGCAGCTGGTGAACTACTACAGGGGAGCAGACAAGCTGTGCCGCAAGGCATCTCTGGTGAAGTAAGAAATTCACTGAAATGTTACATGGGATCAACAGAAATTTTTCTTTTGCAGTTGTCAAGTGTTGAACCTGTTTGGAGGGTATTTCACAGAACAGCTGCCCTGGGAGTATCCTAGCATGTACCGTCTCCAGACCCCTGCGCTGGTCTTTAGAGCTAACTGTGTGCACAAAGACCTCTTTGTAACTTCAGGGGAAATGCTGTTTCCGCTGAATTACATCTGCCCAAAACCATAGAGTGTATTGAATCAGATTAGAGCCAAATCAAAAGAGGAAAAAAAAAAAACAACACATCTGCTCTTTTTCCTTGTAGACATTTAATTAAAACCTGCTCCTTTTATTCTGTTTCATACAGAGATGAAACACTAATATGCCTTTAGCTAATCAGATTTTTTTGGTCAAACAAATGCTTGGAGACATCTCCAGGAAGAGCTCTGGGAGTTATTTCTGCATAACCAGCTGTGCCGGGGTCTCCTGGGGAAATGTGGATGAGCTTTCATTGTAGATAACCCTCGTCCCTGTGCAAACTCTGTGGCTATTAGGGCATCTTCATGTCAGAGCTCTTGGTCTCCTTCAAGTGTTTGATTCCATGTCTGTGCAGCCTCTTGCTGATGCGGTCCTGCAGACTGTGTGTGCTGATCCGAGGCCTCTCCTTCTGTTGTGAAAAACCTGGTCTCAATGGCTTTCTTTACAGCAGGGGTGGTGTTTGTCAGGAATTAGCAGAGTATTTTTGAAACAAGCACTCGCAGCACTCCCCAGCTGGATTTCTCTGTGGCCTGTGGTCCAGAGGCAGTGCTGAACGTGCTGGCACACCTCTGTCTCTCCTGAAGCATGTCTGACCTTTCTAACTGCGGCATCAACTAGGCATCAAGCTACTTATGAACCCAAGGGACCACAAATGACATTCCTCGGGGCTCCTGGGGTGTCACTGACTGACTGACATATCAACAGAGATGCGAATGCACAGAGAGAGTCGGCGAGACGTGAGCTCTGCTTTGGGCTTTAAGCAAAGCAGAGTGAGCATTCGGAGCGGCAGGCAGCTCCCTTCCCTCTGGAAGGGAACGGGCCTGGGCTCTTCTAACAGGAGTTTGCTGCCTGTCAGTTACTTATGCACTTCACTCAGCAATGTATTTATATCAAAAAAGTAAATTAACAAAGTGCAAAGGTTAACGCGACATGGATTTAACAGGATTTGATGGCGAGGTACACTTGATTATTTACTCCATAGAGGACAGGGTCAGACAAAACTGTCAGGGAGACCCTCCTGTTGAGTCACGCGGTTCAGAAAGGACCCCCTTGCTTTCTGAACTTCTCAGGGAGGAGCCTAGGAGCAGCTGGATCCTATCCTAGTCCCAGACTTGGTGAAAGGTTTATGTCTAAAGGATTGTATGTGTGCAATCAATCCTTTACATCACTTGGCTAAGATTTCATACTTCAGCATGCTGTTAGTCATTTAGTGAGAATCTGTTGTGGCAAGGAATCTCTCAGAACTCTTGGGGAGTAACCTGGAGAGGCGTCCCTACTCAAGGGGAGATCCTGGCATGCAGGAGAGCTCCTCGGGCTGTCCACTATTTATGGAGTAAGATGATTGACTTATATTTACATAGTGGCTGTATTTTGGTTAGCGTGTGTCCAGCTAGCCCTCTGCTTTTTGAGCAAGATGGGCGAGACAGTCCTTGTCTGTTGTGTTGCTATGTGTCTCCCCCACCAACTTGGAGCTGGATGCAGCCGTTGCGACCAGATGATGGCCACCAGTGGTGGTTATCTCTTGAAGAGGGCTGTGGGAGATAAAGGTGAGGTTGGAGGCAGGGAGCACACTGGCATCTCTAGACATTACCAGTAGGAGAGATGTGCCAGAGAGATCGGATGCAAGGGGGCTCCCAGATATCGTGGGACTTGAAATGTGGAGCTGTGTCCTTGCTTTCAGTGGTTTGCCAGTGATCTTCATCCACACCCAACTGGGACACCTGGTCAGATCTCAGAGGGTATGGGATCAAAAGCTAAGCACCGGCACAGAGAACATGACTGCTCTGCCTTCCCTTTTGCCTGTTGTGGTCACAGCATCCTTCCTGCCCTGTTCTGTGTTAGCAAACATGCCGCCTCAGTTCCCTGGTGCAGAGACAATGCAGGGGGGTGCACCGTAAGCTCTGGTTACATGGAAACTTCTCAACTGATTGTTTCACAATATCGATAGTATCTACAAAACGTTTCATGAGAGTATGCAGGTCTGGTTCAAAGAGCAATGTTTGGCTGCATGTTGGGGCTGCCATGATATCTTTAGGGAGACCCTAATTTCAAGGAAGATATAATTTAGCATAGTCATAATAATAATAGTCATCTGTAAGCTACTATTAATCACCAAGCGAAAGAGCCTAGTTAATGATGAGTTTTACTTATTAATTGATGTCCACGCACGTGGAGACACTCTGGAGATTAACAGCCTCTCTCTCTTCACCCAGGCTAATCAAGACAAGCCCTGACCTGTCAGAATCCTGCACGTGGTTCCCCGAGTCGTATGTGATTTACCCAACAAACTTGAAGACCCCCGTGGCTCCAGCAGCACAGAACGGAATTCGCCATCTCATAAACAACACAAGGACAGATGAGCGGGAAGTCTTCTTGGCAGCTTACAACAAGAGGCGGGAAGGCAAAGAAGGCAACGTCTGGATCGCCAAGTCTTCAGCTGGTGCCAAAGGTTCATTCTCCATCAAAACAAGCCACCTTCTTGTTATTCCTTATTCTTTACTTGATGAGTAGAATCCCAGGGTTTGGCTGAGCCCAGCTGATATCTAGCCTGTCTGCAAAGGGCTTACCTACCAACTCCATGCCAGTCAAGAGAGCATAGGGCTCTCGTTGGTCTGCTTGGTGGCATGGGGCTCCTGACAAGCACTGTAACATGCACATGCTAGCTAAGAAGACATGGCAGTGAAAGGATGTCCACTTTTCTACACATGCATGGGAGTTTGCTGCAGGGAGAAGGCAGGAGGGACCAGCAGGCAAGGGGAATGTGGAGAGCAGAAGATAACAGAGAGCAGAACAGGGTATGGGGAGGAGGGCCACAGGCAGGGCTTCTTCAAGGGCAAGGAGCCCAGTTCTCCATGCTGCAGCTCAGCCTGGTCTCATCTGGGCAGAAATACCGCTGCTTGTCTTTCAGCTCTACTGGCTGAGCAGCCACGAGCTCAGGGTATTGAAGTTATACTCAAGCCTCAGAGGGAGGTACCAGAGCAAGGACAAGCAACGCAATGTCTGATGTCCCCTTAATTTGAAGAAGGCTACACATATCCAAGCAATAACGTGTCCTTCCTTGTTCCAGGGTCACTGCATCGCTCACTCTACTGAAATAATGAGCTGTTAGACAAGATAGCTGGACAGGGTGATAGATGTTGTGCTTTGGTAATGATGTGCTGTCTGTCAGTTACAGCAGTATCACAGGCACGTTGTCGGAGTGGCTTTATGAAAACTTCCTCTGCCATGTGTGCAGACCGCAGGCGGCAGAGCCCAGCCCAAGGAAGGACCTGGCCTTTTCAAAGGGATCGAGCCCACATGAATTACTCATCCTTGCAGAGTCATTTTTGATGCAGTCCTACAAAAATCACCAGGGAATGCAAAAGCCAGCGGTGGCTGCAGGGAGGCTGCGTTATAAAACTCTTCCTTCACTGCTCCACTCTCTTGGCTGTGTTACTGAGAAGCGTCAGAAGAAGATGCTTATTTTAATCAAGGTGGAAGGGAGATGAGTCCTTTTGTTATGGCAGGGAGGGAATGTGTTTCTGTGTGGCACAACTGTCTGGCAGAGAATCAGTCTGGACAGTTGAAAAGGCCGTCGTTGTTGTTCACTGCAGGATGGGGAGGTTCAAACTCTCCGTGTAGTTAACTCAAGTGTGATCCCATCTTTTCTGCATTAAAGCAGAGTAACCTTTTGTATTCATCAGTGTGCTGCAGACCCTCAAGCTGGGAATTAAATTGGAAAACAGAGCCTTGTGTTAATCTTCTAGAGGGAAATTTTAAGTGTCTGGGGATTAATTCTGGTGGAGAAGGCGGCTTGTCGACATTCATTGCCAAGGCAGATCCAGTTTGGGCACAGTCCCTGACTCGGGACAGATCTAGTGGAAGTTTGGTTGTTCATGGGTAAAAGGAAAATTAAAGGTTTAGGATGTCTTCACTTAAAAGTTGCGAGATTTTTCAACTGTGGCTAGAGGTTTTGATGTTTTCTTCGAGAGAAGGGACAGCTGCCCCTCATAAGCTGCTTTGCTGCCTTGCGGGGTTGCTGACTAGGTGCACAGTTAAGCTGACCTCCCCCTCGATTCATGGTCTTTCCAGTGCAGAACGGGAGCCTGCTGCTCTTCCCACTGCAGGGGCTTTACTGGCTCAAAGAGACGTTTCCCTCCTTCCTCCAGTGCACAGCCTGTGGTTGTACCAATGCGAGTTACTGCCTGGCTCTGCTGCACTCAGGGAAATAAAAATTTGCAGGTGTGCCAAGCATGGAGCAGTGAAAATACCTGCAGGGCTGTGTCAGCAGCGATGTGCAGAAGTCACAGCTAGGAGCATTTTCCATGGGAGGATCCTGTCAAATTCTGCCTGTGCCCCAAACCTGTGTTCTCTGTGCTCCACCCTATGCCCTCTTGAAGAGTGTTTGTTTCTTTTCACTCAGTATTTCCTCCAAAACCCCAAATTAAGTAATCAGATTTAATCCAAAAAGTTAATTTAAATGCCTGAAAACTGGACATAATGCCAGATAAATGTTAGATAATTTTACCTGAGCTGGTTTATGTCTCATGTGGCACTGTGACATCCCTTTATCAGATCCCAGAAGGACTCTCTCTTCATTGCTTTGCAACAGTGGTTTCATATTTGGACTCTTGCAAGAAATGAACAGTGACAGCTTCAGCCAAAATGTGGCAGTATTTAAGCAGCACATCTAACTTCTTTAATGAAGAGCTTCCACAGGAGGGAAAGACACAGACTAACATGGATGAACATTTTTAAATAATTTTTTTTCCTAGTTCGGCAATTATTTTAATAGTAATTGAAATGGACTCAGTGAGCAGGGCAACACTGCGCAAGTGTGCCTGTGTGGCAGCCAGGGAAGCTAGGCAGGGTGAGAAAGTCTGAGTCTAGGATAAAAAAACCCACAAACCTACCTCACCAACCCAAAATTTAAAAAAAAAGAAAAATCTCATAAACAAACTGTCAAAACCCCTGTTCTTGCATGTCATGTGGCTTTTTGGGCAAATGAGCTGTGGTCCACTTAGGCCCTGGAAAAGCTCCAGCAAAGTAGAAGGACCCTTCAACTAATTTTGTTTTTCTGTGTCAGGGGAAGGGATCCTGATTTCTTCAGAGGCTGCAGAGCTCCTGGACTTCATTGATGAGCAGGGACAAGTGCACGTGATTCAGAAATACCTGGAGAAGCCTCTGCTTTTAGAGCCAGGGCATCGCAAGTTTGACATCAGGTAGCCTTTTCTGCTTTTGTAATAATACCAGTTTCCTGCTGTTTCATTTTAAGCCATTGAGACTAGAGTTTGTTCTCTCGCCCCCAGGAGCTGGGTTCTTGTGGATCATCAATATAATATCTACCTCTACAGAGAGGGTGTCCTGCGGACCTCTTCCGAACCATATAACAGTGCTAATTTCCAGGACAAAACCTGCCACTTGACCAATCACTGCATTCAGAAGGAGTATTCCAAAAACTATGGGCGGTATGAGGAAGGAAACGAAATGTTCTTCGAGGAGTTCAACCAGTATCTGATGGACGCCCTGAACACAACGCTTGAGAACAGCATCTTACTGCAAATCAAACACATAATAAGGTAGCCAGCTGCCTGTTGCAGAGGGGAACATGACCCTTTGGTGACAGGGAACGTGGATGGATGCAGCTGGGGAGGCAGGCAGACCGACAAGGGAAGGATTTCAATTGCAGAAATTTAAGATAAAGCCATAAACACCCCAATGTCATTGCTCAATGAGAAGGGACCTCCAGAGGTGCCGTTCTCTCACGGGTATGTGTCAGTGGGTCTGTGTCTTGCCAGCTGTGGCTGGAGGATGGAGTGAGATCACTGGGTAAGGGAAAAGAGGGTAGGTTGAAAGACAGGGCTGGGAGAGATTGAGGTTAAAAAAAGTCCAAGGTAGAAGAGGGGAAATGAAGCCTGCAGGATCTCACTGCTTCCTGCGCCATCAGCAAGCAGCAGCGCATCTCCTTGGCATGGGTTGTCTTAGTCCATGCAGAGCCAGCTACCTCCTGGGCACAGAAGGTGCCTGGAGACAGATCTCGGAGATCACGGTGCCGTGGAGAATCCAGGTCTTGACAAAGCGATCCTTCACGGCAGAATTTACTTTGCAAGTTCCCTATTGCCGTTACTTGACACGATCTTTGAGGGACTCAGAGGCAAATGAGCTCTCACTGGCAGTTCCTTGGGGACCTGGTGCAGCCCTTTGTGGCTCTGCCCTGCTCCGGGCTCTAATCGCACATCGTGTTTTTCAGTTTGCCTAGCTGAGGGTAGATGCTGCTCTCCAGCTCTGTGGGAGTTAACTCAGGGGTGTCCCCACATGCGTTCTGATGGTTGCACGATCTTGCTTGCAGGGACCTGGTCACCATGATGTGTATTGGATATAGCTCATAATTTGGGGCAGTCTCAGGGTGGTGGGGGACCCCTCCACTTAACTGTGCTGTATACATGCCTTCAGAGGCTGCAGTGCAACACGCATGTCTGCAGGGCTTTTAATCTTGGGTTTCTGTTTTTCCCTTCACAGAAGCTGCCTTATGTGTATAGAGCCTGCAATCAGCACGAAGCATCTTCACTACCAGAGCTTCCAGCTCTTTGGCTTTGACTTCATGGTGGACGAGGAGCTGAAGGTCTGGCTGATAGAAGTCAATGGGGCCCCGGCGTGTGCCCAGTGAGTAATTTGTTTTTGTAATACCCTTGCAATGTCACCAGTCACATGCCTCACCCAAAACATGGCTTGTGTCCCAGCTCCAAGTGAAAAAGGTGGAAGAAAGGGAATGGCAGGGGAGCTTTCCAGGCTAACCCATACCGGACACTCTTCCAGGTGCCAGTTGATTTAAGTTTGTTGCTCCTGTCTGTGTTTGGTAACCCCCAGCTTCTTTCCCAAGTGAGATGGGGCACTAACCTCAGGTTTTGGACGCTTGGGTTTGAATATAACTTGGGTCATTTTTATTGACACTATTGAGTTGAAGTTATGTTGCAGAATTAACGCTTTGGGTGGTTTCTCAGTCTGTCCTGTCCATTGGTGGCTGGTCTTTGCCTCAGTACATGACGAGCGAGTAGCATTAAAGGCAGCAGCTAGCAGTGAGGGACTAATTTGCAGGCAGCAGGACGACAGAGCACACCGTGGATGCTGCAGACATTGGATCAAAGCCTCCACCAGCGACAGGGAGGTTGGGACAGCCAAACAGCCGTGGCCATGAACATCTCTGCGTAGGCACAGCAGGAGGTGCTGCATTATGTGGTTGAGATGGCTGTGGGAGACTAGAAATCTTTGCTAAATGGTCATCTGTATCGTATCCAAGCCCAGCAAAACCAAACAGGCTGTACATCACTACATTAGATTTTGATTTGATTAGAGGTAGATTAGATTAGACGTAGATCAAATTAGATCATCACTAACAGGACAGAAAAAAATACAGGTCAAACCTACCAGACAGCCTGTTCTGTAGCCTTTTCAGGTGCAGTACTGCCTCGCAGCTCTTCGTGTTGCTGTTTGGGTAGAATTTGGCTGTTGCTGGGTGGATTTGGGTTGCAGCAGTGTCCTGTTTGCTTTGTGCCTGTGGCCATTTGGAAGCCATCAGAAGCAGATGAGGTAGGTTTTTGGCTATTTGAGGTTTCTCCTCTTCAGGATTATTCAGATACGTAGCACCCATATCACACAATTCCCATTTAAAAGACAAAAATCAGCTGCTGAAAGCAGGAACAGCTGAAAAAAGCATTTTACTGTCATGTAGCTCCAACTGCACAGGAGAAAAGATGTTGTTAATCCTAGTAAAGACAGCTTTGGTACTGAAAACGTCCCAGATGCCAGCGTGTTCAGGGAGATTATGCACCAGAGCAGTCCCTCGGGCACATACCCACATGAATTGTGCGATAATCACCACTCCCTGAGATGGAAGGTGGGTTACAGGGGGTGCTCAGCTGTTGTCTGCCTCTGTGCATCTTGCGGTGACTCAAGTCTGGGGCCTGAGGGTGTGGAGATTCTGCTCAGGAGCCTGTTCTGACCGTAAATTTAGATAATGGGTTTTGTGGTCCCGTCCGGGAATGGGAGCCATCCTCCTCCCATGTGCCACCCTGGACCTACCTGTAATGGGAGCAGGATCTTGCAGATCTTGGAGATCCTGCTGGGAAAGCGCGTGTCTATGTAAAAATTGTTCAGGGAGCCTGCTGGTTTGGTCCTGCCCAGGCATCTGATTCTCTTTCATCTCTTAGGAAGCTGTATGCAGAGCTCTGCCAAGGAATTGTGGATGTAGCCATCTCTAGCGTTTTCCCCATCAGCGACAGCGGTCAGAAGACGAGCCAGTCATCATCAATCTTTATCAAGCTGTGATGACGACAGGAACACCTCTGCTGTGCACAGGGAGAGACTGCACCCGTTGGGTCAGCACAGTTGGGTGGTTTATCTCAGTATCATGCCAAAAAGTGGTAGAGACAGCCTTCTTATTTTATGGAAAATCATGGGGAAAAACAACAAAACAGACATCCACACAGAGCTGCAATGAGCCAGAGCTGCTCAGGCCTGCATTCACCAAAACCCACTTTAAAAACAGCTCGTGTGACTTTGATATCTGAAACAAATCTCTCTGGGAGAACAACAGAAACAACCTACACTGAAACCCCAACAGGGATACTATAATATTGTATTAGCTCCTCCTTTTCTATAACATTGGGTTTTTAGGGGAATTCAGTGAAGAGAACAACGATCTTCTGGGACGCTGTGGCTGGGAAGTTGTCCTCCTCCCGATGTGTTTCCTCTTTCCTCACCTACTGCATCATTAGTGCCTTAGCTCAGCTCCAAATAGGTGACTCCTTTCCTTTGTTTCCTACTCTGTTACGTAGAAAGGAACAAGCTCTCTGGCATCGCAGGATGCCTAAAGCCAGGAACACCTAGAATTCTGTTTCCTTAGCTTGTTTTCCAAGCTGGTTGGCTGAACACCCAGGTAACGGCTGGCAAAAGGGTGCTGAACTGCAGGCGGTGAATTAACCCAAGCAAGGAAGGCAATTTTGTTCATTTATAGCTATCCCTTTTCCTAATGAGATTTGACTCAGTGTCCATCCCAGTCTGATGCAGTTAGATTCCATTTAAAAGAGGCAGAGAGACCCCTTGGGGCTCACCAGCAGGCTGTAGGATTTCTAGCATCACTTTTGTGCAAAGGGTGTTGCAAAGAGGAGAAACCTGATGTCAGTTTCTTCTCAGACACTGCAGTGAATAATTTTTTTTCTTCTCCATTTGACAAATATTGCAACTTTCTGCCCTGAACGCAGTCCAGTTTGTGGAAGTTACAAGCTTCTGGCTGCCTGTGTGCAATAGGAAGTGAATCAAGCAGTGGGATTTCTGCCTCCCTCAGAAGATCCTAGCGCTATCATCTCTGCTTGTGACAGAGGTTTCAGAGGTCTTGGTGCCAGCAGACAATCCTGGCACCTTTCTGTAGGCAGGACTGAAGTGCCCCAGCATCCTTGGAGTGATGTGTTTTGATCGTGCTGTCATGGGACGGACATTCGTGGCTGACGTGCTGTGAATCCACAAGAGGCACCATCTCACCCAGGGCCACTCGCATCCAGGAGGGAACGGGGCGCTCAGCAAAACCCTGTGGAGGCATCATGGAGAGAGCACCTCCCAAGGAGCCACACAGGTGCCTCTGAAGTTGTCACCACCCCAAAGCGTGGCATGGATCCACATCTGCAGGGGGTGTGGAAGTGACGGGGAGCAGGAGCTGTGTGAAAACGGGGCTGTGGCTTTGCTCCCCTGCGCTGCAAGTGCTGGTAGGTGGCTTCGCTTCCAGCAAGACGCCAAGTGCTGTGTCTTTGGATTTAGGACCTGGGGGTGTTGAGAAGAAGGACCGTGAATGCGTCTGGTGAGATGGGAAGCACTGGGTAATAAGCTGGGAAAAGGGAAGGACAGGTTGAGGTTTTTTTAACCTTATCCTAGCACGTAGGTGTCAAAATTTCACTGCAGGCCAGGTAAAGTGTAGTAACTCCTCGCAGCCTCCAGGGCAGAGGAGAGCAGAGTGCGGACTGAGAGGAGAAGGAAAATTTTCCTCATCATAATGAAATGAGAAGTGCTCATTTTTCTGGAGTACTAGACTGATCCTTCTTTTCCCCTCAAAAGGGAAATTAAAAAACAACGGATCACTCCCTTACTGCACAGTGAGATTCCTGCCGATGCAGTGGGATAATTCACCCCGGATTGCCTTGTGGCACATCAGCAGCTGGGGATTTTTGCTGCTTACTGAAAGTGGGGCTTCAGTTTGATGGCACAGCCATAACTCACAGGTGACGCAGCTGTTCATACCCTGCCGTTTCAGCTGGCTGTGGGGGAGATGGTGATTCAGGGACACTTTAATCATTGGCTTGTTTGCTGAATTTTTCAGAAATAAGCACCAGCCTCTGGAGGAAAACAGCAGGTATCATGTGTATGTACCACCTGTGCTGCTCCAGGTCAAGCACAGGAGGTGAATGAGAAAGGACAGAGAGCACAGTGCCTAAGCTCTTGCCCAAAACGTGAGTTATGAGGCAGAGTAGAGGATGCACTGAGCATGGCTGAGGCCTGAGCATTGCAGCCGTGGGTGCACCTGGCAAGTGCTACTCACAAACCCTTGTGAGACTTTTGTTTGGGTTTTGTTTTGTTTTGTGGTTGTTTTTTTTTTTTTAGGAATACACAACAATAAATGTTTTCTAGCTTATTTCAGCTAAAAGGTCAATAGAAAAGGTCTTACTCTCTTTCCTGAGCTTTTGGAAAGGATGGTGCTGGGTTTCCAGAAGACACCTACCCTACTGCAGAACGTCTCTAGTCTTAGTTGTATCCCTTCATGTCAGCCAGGAAGGATTTCAGGCCCAGGTGCTCTGGCTGCGTTTTCCCACAGGGCCTGGTCCCGCTGGGCTCTGGGTTTCGGGTTAACTCCCACAGGGCTTGTCTCATACCAGGTTAGTTGTGATTACCATGCAACAGCTGTCGTGCTCCTGCTGAAATCTGGTGGCCAGCCACAGCCCATGGCAAACGCCGAAGTCTAAGAAAGGCTCAACAGCCGGTTCATCCAGGTGGCCCAGCTTCCCAGCCCTGCCGTGACCAGCGCCCTTCAGGACTGCTTGCACGTCCCTGCTCCCAGCATTTCGTGTTCTCCCTGTGCAGCTCTCCCCTCAGAGAGCAGTGCTGCGCCGTTCATCATCATGTCTCATTGACAGCGTCTGCTACGGCAGCCCTCAGAAACCCCTGGTGTTGGGAGGACGGTGGGGTACGTGTGGTGCTGCCGAGCTGGCCAGCCGGGTGGGCTCCAGTTCATGTCCTCAGCTGCTCTCGCGTCAGCATGTGCGTGTGGGGCTGGCGGGTGCCTGAGCTCCTGGAACTCCCGCGACCCTGTCCACATCTCTCCTAAACCATCATTAAAACCTGCAAACCCCGCAGCCTCCCGTGTTTCCTTGGGGGCAGCAGGCCCCCCCAGAGCTCCCCTGGGAGACCTTCCTGTGGGTGCCTCTGGCGAGTGTTGCCCCCCCACCCCTTGCCATGTGGGACCCCAGGAGCTGGGCCAGTGCAACAGTGGAGCTTTCCTCACCTCGGAGTGACAAATGTGAGACAGCTACGTGACATGAGAGGCACTGGCCTCATCCCCCGGGCCTGTCCCAGCAAGGGTGGGAGCTGGGGTGAGCCAGGGTGGGGGGGGGAGCTGTTTGGGGGGGCATGGGTGTGGAGGCAGCAGGGAGGGATGTGGGGTGGGGGGCTGTCAGAGCTTCCCCACCGCTGCTGAAGGGGCTCTGGGGCATGCGTGTCGGGTGGGGACAGGTGCTGGGGGACACGGGCGCAGATGGCTGGGGACAGGGTGCTGGGAGTACCTCCTGGAGGGAGCATTGCTTGGGGGGTGGCTGTGGGGCACAGGGGGAGCGTCAGGGGCAGGGGGACGCGGACGGGGGTGGCGGTGGGGGTCAGGGGCGGTGGGTCACAGGTCTGGGAGCCGCTCTAAGCCGCAGGTACGCGGCGCCCTCCGCCGTAACCGGGCGGCTTTGCGCAGGCGCAGTGGATGCCCGCAGCGCCCCCCAGCGGACCGGCGGGCTGTTTCCCGTGAGGCAGCGCGTGGCGGCGGCATGGCGGGGCACGGCGGGGACCCTCACCGGCTGCCGCCGCGGCGGCGCAATAGCGAGCCCCGGCGCGACCTGGCCGCCGCTCACATCGAGTCCTTCAACTACGCGGTCGGCGAGGGTGTGCACCGCGCCATGCAGGTCTGGGGGGCGGCGGGGGAGCGGGAGCGGGGCGGTGGGGGGCCGGGTGGTTCCGGTGAGGTCCCGCTGCCCCTCACCTCATCTCCCCTCACCTCACGCGGTGCCGTTGCAGGACGTGCCGCCGCTGGAGTTCGCCGTGAAGAACAGCCGCGTGTCCCTAGACGTGGCCGGGCTGTCCATTGCGGCCCCCGCCGTGCCGGCCGGGACGGTGTGCCAGGAGCGGAGGGTGTTCCCCGCCGAGTGCCGCGGCCTCCGCAGCACCTACCGCGGCCGCGTCACCGTAAGTGTGTCCCCCCGGTGTCCCTTCCCCCCCCGCCCCGCACGGCCCGGCCACGGGGGCAGCCCCCCGCCCCGCTCCCTGCTGCGGGCTGGGGCTCCAGACCCCTGCCCCGGGGGGGATCTGACCGGCTTTCCCCGCCTCGGGGGGTCTCCGAGAGCTGTGTTCCGCGGGGGGAAACTGCGCAAACTGCCCTCCAGAGTCTGTGCTGCTTCTCCAGGCTGCGTCCGCTCTGAATCAAAGAAACGACCTCAGCAGTCAGAGTTTGGAACTGTTCAGCGAGTATTCTTTTATTTACAGCGCTGGGGATAGTTCTGGCTTCAGTTCTCCAAGGGATAAGCAAAACTGCGGGGAGTAGATGTTGTAAAGTTATTATATATTCAGGAAGTTCCCTGGAATTGTTTTACCTGCGCAGGAAGTTTCCTGGAACTCATTAATGTATGCAAATGTCCTCTTCTGTGTTCTTTCTGGGGGTCTTTGGTGGTCCCTGGTGGTCGAGGGACCACTTCATCACTTTGCTGCTGGTTGAACTTTCTTCTGATTCTGTGCAGTTGTGTCCCTTCTTCTCAATTAATTTTCTTGTCTTCCTGGTCTTGCAAGCATGGCTCATTTCTTGATTAATGCTTGCAGATGTTCTTGATTTTTCTATTCCTAAACTATTATAGTTACAGTTAAACATTTACTGCTTTGAGACGCTTTATGGCCTTTCATCTATTTAGATTCCAGAGTTAATCTAAAATTTTACACTTATTCGGCAGCTTTGCTTCACCACAGTGCTGCATGCTGTAGTTAAAGACCCCTTCCCGGCTTCCCCTGCCTTGGGGGGGTGGATTCCTGAGAGCTCTGTCCCGCCTGGGGTCTCGGGGGCGGGTGGAGCATGAGGTGCCTGTAAAACTGCCCTCCAGACCAAGCTGGGAACAGGGCGCATCTCTCCATGGGACCCTGGCTGTGTTCTTTCTCTGCTGTTGGATCTGCCTTGCAATCAGCTGTCCAGGTCAGAAGACATCAGGACAGCTATGTCCTCCCTGAGAGCATGCCAATCCAAATCTTGTTTCTGCAGGAATGGAGTCTGGAGTTAAAAATCCCTCTTGTTTGCATCATATGTTGTCGGGTTTTTTTTAAATGCTCTGAAATTTGCCTGCAGAAGAAGCAGCATCCTCAGCAAACATTTGCCTTTGCACTATGGAAGGACTGCAAAGTCATTGCTGTTTTCTGTCAAAATTGTGTAATTGTGTCTGAACTGTACGTTTGCATGAGGCACCCAGTGCAAGGGAATCCTAGCTTGCAATTTCAGCTTTTTTTTTTTTTTTTTCATTTGTCCAAACTATTACAGCTAACAGTGACTGGAAGTGGAGTATCTTGTCTGAACAGGAAAGTGGGGCAGTCACAGGTTGTTCACAGCCATTTTCCCAGTGGCTCTTAAATTTTCCTGAGCTAGGAATGCTTTTCTTTTTCAAACCTGAATTATTTCCTGTCTTTTTTCCAATGTTTGTTTAATTATTTTTTGAGCCTGTCTAAACCTTTGGGACAGTTGAAACAAAACCTTTTGCAGTGCCTTGCGTGAGAAGGTATTTCCTTGTGCTTTGGACAGGTTGTTGGTCTCTCCCACCCCCTGCCCTTACACACCAGGAAGCCATGTGGAGTCATTCCCTGTATCCCTTGTGCTGCATTTAGCCACATCCCTCTCCCTCAGATTCTTCCTGCGGCTCTGGCTTCCCTGAGGTGAGGAGCGAGCTCTGGGCTGCTGAGCGGCTGCTCGATCTGGTGACACTTTATACCTTTAGTCACCACGTAAGCTGGAGACCAGAACTCTGCAGAGGTCTCACTGTAAAGCTGCACCATGGATTTAGAGGGGCACAGTAACATTCCTCTTTGCTTCCCTAGTAATTCCTAACTGCTGCCAGGTGTTGAACCAATGTTTTTGTATTGCGATGCTGGCGTTTCTTTCCAGCTCTTTTGAAGCCTGTCGTTCTACGTATAAAGTTAGGGTTGTTTGCTCCCACAGTGCATGTTATCACCTTGTTTCTGACAGTCATACGGTCCTTTTGCAGACCTACTGCCAGATTTTGTGTATGAAAGAAAATAATTTATTTACAGTAACACTTTTCTTTCTCTCTTTTCAGGTCACTGATGGACATATTAAGTCTTAGGAAAGGTCTCTGCAGGCTTGTGGTGTGGATGTCCTTTCATTGGGCAGTTTCTGTTTTCATTTACTTTTTAACTGTTCATTAACTTCTGAGGTTTCCTTTCATATCCTGTGGCTGCCTTTTTAATTTAGGCTCCTCTGTTGAAGGGTCTGAAAGGCAAAGTAGACCCTGTCAGCCTTCTTTGCTCTACTAGCAGCTTCTTTACCTAATTCTAGGCTTGTACAATTTTCTTCTGTAAACCCATGTTGGCTGTTTTCCATGGAGTAATCTATGTGTGTATCCACTAGTTCTGCTTTTTTCTTATTATTATTATTACCATTTTACGATGACAGAATTTTGTTAAACAGGTTGTGGTTATATTAAATGTCGAGTTAATATACCAGGAAAGGTGAAAAGGACAGATTTGCTGACTGGTTTGCGTTGTGTCGTTTTAGGCTGACATCAGCTGGTCAGTGAATGGCGTGCCACAAGGGACCGTTAAACAGCCCCTGGGGTATATTCCGATCATGGTGAAGTCCAAGTTGTGCAGCCTCTGTAATCTTTCTCCACAGGAGCTCATACAGCACCATGAGGAGGAAGAGGTAATGGGGGTTTTGTGGCTCAGGAAGATCTGCATTTTACATGAGCAGTATCTCGGGCCAGCTTCTCTTTACAGGACTTGAGCATTTATATTTTGTCTCAAGTTTGACTTGCTATTTTCTCTCAATTTTCTTGCAATTTTCTCTCTTATCTATGGTGGTTCTATATAGCATCTTGAAATCCATTTGCAGTCACAGCTGTCTTTGAATACTGGGGTCTGTTTGATGCCGATACACTCCCAGTATACGACTTCTCAACTGAGCAAACTAGGAAAGGAATCATAGAATCATTAAGGTTGGAAAAGACCTCAGGGATCATCAAGTCCAACCGTCAACCCAGCACCACCCAACCCACTAACCCATGTCCCCAAGCACCACATCGACACGTTTCTTGACCCTTTCCAGAGATGGTGACTCCGCCACTTCCCTGGGCAGCCTGGGAAGTCTACAGTGGTGTGCTATTGCTGCTCCCCTAGGGTGCCGCTGCCACCTTTAGTGATAGTTTTACTTGCTAGTGGAACGCTTTTTGTCTAACAGTGTACTGTTTGGGGAGCTGTAAATGTATCATGTTAAGTTGGTATGTGATCCGAAAGAGGTCTTCTGCGCTGAAGATCTCACTGGTTTATAAACTTGTCTTTACTTAAAATGTTGGATTATGAATTTCTAAGCACGTGAAAATAACTTTTCTTCTTCTGCCAGGAAATGGGAGGCTACTTTATAATTAATGGCTTAGAAAAAGTTGTTAGGATGCTGATTATGCCCAGGCGAAATTTCCCTCTTGCAATGACAAGACACAAATGGAAAAACAGAGGCCCTGGGTTCACAGAGTACGGTAAGCTGAACAGCTGCCTGCAGCATCCTGCTAGTAACTGCTTGAGGACAAACAGGACTGATCCTCTAGATCTGACTGCTGGTAGTTTGTTTTGTTGTAGCTTTTGTAAAAAATATAAACATTATACTACATATAAAAATAGCGAGCCAACACCACCCTGACAGTAGGAGTGTGAGGCAGGTGCTGGCCTTGTGGGAGCTGACTGAGCTGCCCATGCTGAGCAAGGAGATTGTACTCCAGGCCTTGCAGTACCTGTGACTTTTTTTTATGTGGAAGGTGTAACTAAAACTCTGCCTGCCGTAGAAGTCAGCATAAACTGCTGAACGTGTTTAATTTAATTTGTAGATTTAATTTACATGAAGCAGATTAACTAAATTCTTGGCTGTCGCATGCCTTTGTCATGCATACTCAGTAAAATGAGTTTAAAATTTAATTAAACCAGAAAAATTAACAGTTTTAAACTCGGGTGTTACCAGCTGCCGATTTCACTGAACTATGGTGCTTGAACACACAGCGTAATTTCCCGTTAATTAATTTTGAGGCAGTGCTAGTTTAAACAGTCCCCTTTGTTTTATTTTTCTTTGTCCTGCAGTGGATAGCGTGGGACAGGACCAGGAACCACTGCTTTAATGGTACCACCTGAACACAGAGATGTGAAAACTTGACCCAGCGTGCAATTAGGAAGAGTACTTATGTGTTGCTGTATCTTAGAACTTAAGGTCACAGGCAGGATGGTTGAGGCTTGGGGCTTTCCTTGTCTTAAAAACCATGTGTATCTTCCAAGCCTCTCGGCAAGCGTGCTGGCTGTCCTGGGACATTTGTCCACTGAGATCTGAACTGAGCTGATGTATTTCTTTGAAATGGTAGAAATGCTGAAACTAGTGATCTGCTTCATGTTCTCAGCCACAAAGTGCCGATGTTTCTCTCATTAACTGCGTCACACTTGCTTGGACAGGTCACAGCAACGCAGCCAGTTGGTTTTGGACAGCTCATGTTGGTCTTTGCTTGTGTTAATTTTTGCAGGAGTGGTGATGCACTGTGTTAAGGATGAGCACACCGCGATAAATATGAACCTTCACTACTTGGAAAATGGTTGTGTCATGGTGAATTTCATTTTTCAGAAAGAGTTGTTCTTCCTCCCCTTGGGATTTGTTTTAAAGGTAAATAACTAATGCTCGTGCTTTCTGTGTTGAATAAACACAAAGTTCTGCTAAGTATTTTTTTTAAGTAATGAGAAGAAGCTAATTCCATATTAAGTATTTTCAGTCATCCTTCTGAAGAACTGTAGTCCAAACCGAGCCTTTGCCTGGAACATAACACTCATCTGCAGCAGAAGTAGGAGAGGAGAGTTACTCAGGGGTTTCATGGCTTTTTTTGCTGATGAGTGCTCTGGATGAATAGCTCTTTGAGGGTATAAGAGTTTGCCACGTAATATGAAAGATCTCGGAAATCTTTTTAAAACAGAATGACCACATAGCTGAGTGTTCAGTGAGTGAACAACATTAATCATTAAAGTCAGATTGTCCCATCCGCAAGGAAACCAGTGAACTGGCTTTTTAATTTTTTTTTAAGGAGAAAAATGAAACGCTGTTTCTGATTGGAACTGGGAGCAATGAAGATCTGAAAGTATCTTATTTGAGCACATTTGGTGGTTCTAAACCGTTCTTTGGATAGTGGTCAGAAGTTTTACTTGAGCCAAGATTTTTGAAATTATCCTTTAAAAGCGTGCTTTCCCTAGTAGTAGAGCCAGAGTATGTCAGCCCTGTGTTTTGTCTACAGCCTGCATTGCATCACTGTGTGATGGAAGCATCACGTATATCAGCCTCAGTGGATTTGTATCTTCTTTCAATATGCTGCGTTCCCATGGCTGTTGCACAATACATTTCACTTTTTCTTCAATGCTTCAACTTTTATTTCAACAGAAATAGTTACAGAAAGTAGATGATTACTTGTTGTTCTAATATCCAAAGGAATTTTAGAATCACAGAATCATTAAGGTTGGAAAAGACCTCAAGGATCATCAAGCCTGACCATCAACCCAACACCACCCAACCCACTAACCCATGTCCCGAAGCACCACATCTACACGTTTCTTGACCCACCTCCCTGGATGGTGACTCCACCACTTCCCTGGGCAGCCTGTTCCAATGCTTCATCACTCTTTCAGTGAAAAATTTTTTTCTAATCTCCAGCCTAAACCTCCCCTGGCACAACTTGAGGCCATTTCCTCTTGTCCCATCACTTGTTCCTTTAGAGCAGAGCCCAGCAACCCCCTCACTGCACCCTCCTTTCAGGCAGTTGTAGAGAGTGATGAGGTCTCCCCTCAGCCTCCTGCAGACTAAACATTGCCCCCTCTCATAAAGAAAGCTGCCTTAGTGTCTTCTCCCTGCATCCTTCAATTTTTCACGAACTTTTTTGAAGCCTACTTAAATTTGATGAACAAATAGTTTACTTAGAGGTGAGGTGCATTGGTCAGTGAATCCAGAAGTCATTGACGGACAACACCCTGATATAAAGGAACAACTAGGAAACCATTATAACACCAAGAGCTAAAAATGTTGGATTTAAGTTTGGGCTTTAGTATATAAAGTGCTGAAAATAAAGTGAATTTGTTCTAATAACCTTAATGAAAAGGCTAAATTGCCTTTTGGTTTGCATGAAGATAAGAAGTTGCTTGAGACAATGGTGAATTCTAGGTGAGCTCGTTCTGTAAAGATAAATTTTACCTAAACAAGAAAAGCCTGTAAATTTAGAGGATGTGAGTTTATTTTTTTTCTAAGGGTCTCATTAAATTGGGAGTACTTGTGATCATCGTCAGTGTATGAATATCCCCTGCATTACTCTCTAAGCACCTCAGTCGGACAACCCCACAGTATTTTTCAGTTTCCGTGGTGGAAGGGTATTGCCAGAGGACTGAAAACCCAAATTGGTATTTTGCGTTAATTCTTTTGCTGTATTTTATGGCCAGATGTTCCTATGACTGTTTTTCTGATCTCATACGCTTCTGTCTTTCAGGCATTAGTTAATTTCCCAGACTACCAGATTTTTGAAGAGTTGGTGAAAGGAAAGGAAGGTGACACCTTTTATGTGAACTGTGTGACAGAGATGATGAGAGCAGTAGTGGATGCAGGCTGTTTGACACAGCAGAATGTCCTTGAATATCTGGGAAAGAGCTTCAGAATAAAACTCAACCTTCCCGAGTGGTACAGCAATGAAGAGGCTGCAGATTTCATTTTGAAGTATGTATGTATGTATGTGTGTGTGTGTGTAGGACTGCGGGATTCAGTGTGATTGTTTTGAAATTACAGGCAGATTTAAGAGTACTCTGCCGTATTGTATCCCACTTTGTTACAGTTTTCACATGCATTTATAAAATGATAGCCAAGGACCAGTTTTTGATGGGATTCGAGGATATTATGATGATCTGTATTTGTGATGTTCAGAAATCTGTATTGTAACAGATTGACACAAGTATCCCCAAGTGGTTTCAGGAGGGGGTGTAAGTTGTTGCTTAGATGTGACTTTCTGATGTATTTGATGAAAAACATGAAGATGAAGGCAGAGAAGGTTAGAGCTAGGTCTGTGACTGCTCCACACTCTACTTGTTGAACAGAAATACTGCAATTTATGGCCGTTCACCAGTTTCACACAGTCGTTGGCAACTGTGATGGAATTACACTTATCTTTTGGAATGGTAGAAATTAAATGCTTTAAAATCTTGCTTCTTCCATGGAATAATTTAAAAAGGAATGGAAGAGCTGTCTTGGAGACTGTCAGTGTTACAGGCATTCAACTAAATAATTTATTCTTTCTGGTAAATTAGGTGCTTGCTCTTTGAGAGGCTTTTTAGCACTTGATCATTTGGGATACCCAAGTCCTTGAGTACTTATAAGTGAGGGGGTGACCAGGTGGCTGGAAATACAAGGGCAGCCTGCAGATGCTTCAGAGGGGCACTTAAAGTCCATAGACCAGCTGGAAGCGGAGAACTTTGTAGTGAGAAATGGGAGTGGATAATTGCAAGAAAGCTGGAATTACTCTTATTTCTAATTATTCTGGTGGGTGGGTGGGTGGTTGGTTGGTTGGTTTGTTTTTTCCTCTGATTTGTTCTGTACACCTCATTTACCTCAGCTGAGGAGACAGAGGAGGAGGAATAGCGAAAACATTTCACTGGAATAGTGAAAACATGACATAACCTTGTATGTAAGTGTGCTCTTGCCTTCGGAGCTCTGACTTGCTTTGCAGTGAAGCTGGGAAGGCTTCAGTAGAGGGCAATGTAGGGCAGAATTGAAAAGGTGAAAAAAATCCTCTAGTGCTGATGGCAGACTCTTGCACTTGTGTCTTGGAGAGCAAGTGACCTCAAATATCTTGGAAAGCCGTCAGTCAGCTTTAGTGGGAATTAGGTGTGGCTTTCCTTTGTGCTTGTGTTGTTCAGCCCACAGTTTTCCCCATGTGGGTTGATGGTAGTGGAGATTTGGACTTTCTGTGGCAGGACACCGATAGCAGTAACAGAAATGGTTTGTGGTTTGCTGCTAGTTTCCAGCTCAGATTTGGGGTGGTGTGCGTGTATGCGGGTATGTGTGTGTATGCGATTGGTGTCGCAGGTACTGTAAAAAAAACACACAAACATCGTCTGTTGACTGTTCCTGACTCAAGTATCTGTTTACATAAGCTGTATACTTGTAACATGGGAGTGTGTAAAATCAATCTTTCACAAGGTCCACCTTCATCTAATCAACCAGGTGCATCCTTAACAAAGGTACCCCCTTAAAAAGACACATTGATCATTTTTCAGCTCAGTCTTTGGGTTTCTTGGAATTTTCATCTTAATACTAAGGGCAGCTGGAAAAGCTTGTGCCTTGGTAGGTTTTTTAGCCAAAAAATTTCATTTGCAGTTATTTAGGAGAAACTTGAAGAATAGCTAGCATGAAGAGACAGTGTTAGTTGTGCTCCTCCCTTCTTTTCCTCCAGCAAATGTATCTGTATACACCTGACAAACAGAACTGAAAAGTTCTACCTGCTCTGTATGATGACCCGGAAGCTGTATGCTTTTGCCAAAGGGGAATGCATGGAGGATAATCCAGACAGTCTGATGAATCAAGAAGTGCTTACCCCAGGACAGCTTTTCCTTATGTTCTTAAAGGTAAGGTCTTAAGGGATTTAAGCCTGTGAATGTCGTGGTCAAAACAGTCCAGACCCCACAGTGGGGGCAGGAGCCAGACTGGAGAGTAGGGAGCCTGGATATACCGAAGAGAGCTCTGGATGCAGTGTAACCAGACAGCGTCGTCGAGGGAGGCTTGGCTGCCTCGGTCTAGGGTACTAAATATGGTGAAGAAAAGACTGTACTGATACGGTGTTGCTCTGATTTTATAGAATTAAGGGTTTGCCTTAATTTTGTAGAAATATCACTTCAGTACTAGCCATGCATTTTATCTTCGGTAAAAGGGAGAAGACTGAGCTAGTGAAATTCCAGAGCTTATCTGATTGCTGTATGAGGTAGAGAAGGCCCAAGACAACAGCGAGACAAGGCCACAGTGTCCAGTGAAAGAGGTTTTTAGGTGGCTTATGGTCGAAAAACATCAATGAGATAGTAATGAATTCTTATCACGAGCATTCTTTAAAACTGAGCGTGCTCCCAAGGAGAAGTTCACCCGAAATTTTGACCACATGTAGCAGAAGGTGACCACTAGAGACCAACCCCCCCCCCCAGGACCACCCTGATGATGAAAAGCACATGCTTAATAGATATGCAAATACATTGAGTTCCAGTAAATGGTTTGCGTATGCACGTAATTCTAGGAAATTATATGCGTAACAACCAGACTATATAGAAACTGCCCTGTCCCCAGTGGCACTGTGCTTTGAGAAATTGTATCTCCAAGTGTAGCAATAAAGAGCGGCTTGCTTTTAAGACTCCAAAACGAGTCTTAGAGCAAATGAAAGCACGCCATTCAGAGTGGGAGTGTGAGGAAGGAGGAATACCCATCCTTCTGGTGTTTGAAGAGGGTTTTGAAACAGCATACTTCTGGTGTTTCAGTTGATACGGGAGTAGTACAGATCCGCCTCATTGTAGTGTTGCTGCTGTTTCACGTGGCAAATGTGCAAGAACATAACTGCCCCTCCCATCTTCCAAAAATGATGATTTGTTATGTCATCATCTCTCTCCCATCTTTAAATTCCTTTATGGATGAGGAAGCTGATAGCATGCCTCTGGGTTGTGCAGTTAATTTATTACTGGTGAGGTAAAAATACAGTTTCCTCATCTATTCCAATTCAATATTACTTCAGTTTATTTTTTGGGCTTCCTCATTTTTATGATGCTGGGAGGAAAGTATTCCTGTTCAGAAGCTTAACTATCTTATGGAAATAATTGTGGAACAGTAGTTCCCATCCCCGAGGAAAGATACTTTCCTGAGTTATTAAGTAACTCTTTTTTAACTTTTCTTTTCCATTTTAGCCAAAATTTTCTTTAGTATTGTTGAAAGACTACTAAAACTTATCTGGTACTTGAGTGGTTTCAGTGAGTTTAGAAATAAAATAAAATAAAATAAAAACTTCAGTGAAAGATTTTAGTGCTATATGGAGCTGCCACCAGGAACCAGAAAAGGCTGCTTTCCTGCCTGGCCCTGTCTGATCAGCGGGGGAGTTAGTTAACATCTCTTTTTTCAAGTGCAAAGATTCTAAACAGACTAAAGCATACAATAGGTACAGTTTCTGCTTTGGGTTTTGTTTGTTCTTTGTAAAATTCTGTTATTATACTTCGTTTACCAGCCTCATTGCTGGTCTGGGTGGAAGCTAAGGAAGCCCACACCGTCTGGGTGTCCAGTGTTATCTCCATAGTCCATTCTCTAGGTTTCCCAAAGCAGAGTCTCAGGCATCAAAGTTTTAAAAAAAAAAAAAAAAAAAAAATTAAATGGTCCAAAAGCAGGGTCAGCTGGAGCTAGGTGCCTCCAGAGAGGGACCCTGAGCCAAGAAATCCTTGGGCAGTTATACCCTTACAGACTGTTCACTTGCCTCTCACGCGCGGTTCATGCGACTTTTGGTCTAATTATGTTTTTTTTGTTTGGACCCTTGTAACACCTCATTGGATTCTTTCTCTGGGCTGGCTTTGAATCATTCTTATCTTGACGAGTTGCACCTGCTCTTGATGGTTGGAGATGGTATCTTCTAGTCTGTGTTTTTTTTCAGCAGAATACAAGAAACTGCAAAAGTTCCAGACTTAGGATAAATGCTTAGCCATAGCACTTAGCCATAGCCACAACTTCAGTGTGTTATCTTCATTATTCTCACACTAAAAAAAAAAAACAAACAGCACACTGTACCCGCTATTAAAAGGAAAAATATTCCCAAGTGGAAATTTATGGCTTGCAGCCTCAGGCTCCAGCAAATCTAGCTACCCACTATGTAAGTAAAGCTAAATATATAGCAGACTGGCTAACACAACCTTACAACCCCAAGTGATTCGTTCTATTCAAAACTTACTTATTTAAGCTACACAACTAGTATTAGCAGCCGTGATTACTAATCTGTTGGATGGGTGTTTTCCTTGCAGGTCTGTGTTGGCGTGATACCATCAGTATTTTCATAAAATGAAGTCCGTGTGGGAAATAATGGCTGGAAAGCTGTCGGTTCACTGAAAGTTGTCCATCCTGCACATTTCAGAGGATTTCTGTAGGGCGTGCAACTGATGTGAAGCTCTAATTTGAGCCTTTTATTTTCCTGTTTTAAATCTAAATCTCTCACTTTTAAACCATAGGAGAGGCTTGAAAGCTGGTTACAATCTGTTAAGTTTGTTTTCGAGAAAAGAACGGAAAAGGCAGATATCAACATAAACGCAGACAGCTTGGTGAAGGCATTCAGCTTGGCAACAGACTTTACCAAGCCATTTGAATATCTTCTTGCAACTGGTAACCTGCGATCTAAAACTGGTAAATCTTAAGGCTTAAGAAGCCTTTTTTTTTTTTCTGCTAAACTGAGTGAGAAATAACATAAAACAGAGCTTGTAACCAAAACCAACTGCTTTTACACAGATGTTGTACACTGTAACTGAATGAATGAAAGTGGTTTCAGGAAATGGATAGCTGAGGAAAAAGGCAAGTCCAAGTTGCTTCACTGGGAGTGACTTTCCCATGTTTCTAAAATGAGATGGCTTTTCAGCAGTAGCTTGGAATTTCAAACCTCTAGACCTCTTACGGGTCACTGAGTTGCCTGTGTATGCCTTCTGTCTTTGGGATCCTTCGTGAGCATCTTTAGGGCTTGTCAGTGAAAAATAAGAAACTGCCTTGCAACATCCTACTTGATTTGTTAAAGCTGGATGACATACTGACGTGAATTTCCATTTTGTTCCCCAGGCCTGGGCATGTTGCAGGACAGCGGTTTGTGTGTGGTGGGAGACAAGCTGAACTTCATCCGCTACCTTTCCCACTTCCGCTGCATACACAGAGGGGCAGCTTTTTCCCAGATGAGAACTACAACCGTCCGCAAGCTGCTGCCCGAATCCTGGGGATTTCTGTGCCCTGTGGACACCCCAGATGGAGAGCCTTGCGGTTTGATGAACCACATGACGGCCGTGTGTGAAATAGTGACGGAGATGGTGCCAGTGACAGACATTCCACCTTTGTTATGCTCCCTAGGTATGTTTTACCGGCTTAGTCATTTAATCATAGAATCATTAAGGTTGGAAAAGACCTCAAGGATCATCAAGTCCAAGCAAGTCTTCCTTTTTACCTTACTGCCCTGCAAATCTCGATCTGGGAAAGGTTTTCCAGATATCATCACGGTACACTGTTAACTTGAGAAGGTGAAATAGAGTTAAACCTGTACCTACTCTGCTTCTGTGTTGTGGTAAGTAGCACGTTGCTTATGCAGGCATGTCAGCCTTGTTGAGAGCCTGGAGTTCAATGTGAATGTCTCTTAGCTGCCTGCTGCAGAATGAAGATGTTCACATAAGCACAAGGTATTGCACAGTATAAGCTCTAATAAACTGGACCGAGAAGTAACTTTCTAATGCTGCTGGTGACTTGAATTAAACCACAGCTCACTTGTGATTACTGCAATAATGGGAATCCTTATTTCAATAAGAAAAATGGGGAGGGAAGGAGAATGGCATTCCCCTCCGTTCTTAGTTGTGTGTATTTTATGTTTTCCTTTAAGTAATCTGCAGCTTTGCTCTCTAAGTCTGTATTTCTTTATGTCTCCGAAAGCTTTTTGATGTGGATTGAGGCTTCCGGCAGAAATAACTTCTGTGCTTTGTTTGCTGTTTTGCCTGATCCTTCTACCAACCCCCTCTTCTCACAGGTGTCACCCCCATCGATGCGACGCCAAGCAAGCCTTACGCGGAGTGTTACAGAGTTGTGTTGGATGGCTCTGTGGTGGGCTGGGTAGAGCAGGAACTGGCTCCTGAGATTGCAGAAACCCTCCGCCATTTCAAGGTTGTCTTGTTTCAAATGTTTCTTAGTTAAACATCCTCAATATGCTGTGGTCAAAAATAGGCATGTTTGGAATTAAAAAAAGAAAATAAACAACTTGCTTTTTTTTTTTTTATCTGACCCAATAATATGTTTGGCTGTATGTTAGTATGGGAGTGGGCTTTTCTGTTTTTCTTGTTTATATCCATGTGTTTGGTCTGGTGGTTTATGACGTCATCATTGTTAGAAGAACTTTTTTTTCTTGAAAAAGGTAGGATGGTCATATTTCTGCCCTTTATCTCAGTGGAGACTTTTCTAGAAAAGTATTTTTAAATCTGTTCTCCACCGGTTTTTATTACTAGCATTACATACTGTGGTTGGCATTTTCGTCGTGTAGCCATCATTAAGCATGCAGCTTAACCTAAACCAGCGTTGGGTTTGTGTTTCTAAATTGGTGTTTCTTTGCACAAACAGATAACACAAGAGAAGAGATTTCCTGCACGGGCAGAAGTGGTCCTTATCCCAATGACAGGAAAACCCAGCCTGTATCCTGGCCTGTTCATTTTTACTACCCCTTGCCGGATGGTGCGGCCTGTCAGAAACCTGCTCTATGGAAGGAATGAATGGATTGGTACTCTGGAACAGGTGGGGCTTGCGTTATTTCCCCTATAAAGGGCTGACTGTTACCAAGGTACCTGGCATCAAAACCAATGTTTTGGAAAATATTTGTGAAAGGAGCTGAGAATGGAACATAGGAAGCTTGTGTTGAAGAGCTAGAATAAGTGGCAAAAGGGTTTTCTCACCTCCCTCTAATTGGTTTCCAGTAATGTTTTGGATGTAATGTAGGGATCTTTTTGAGATCTTGAAATCTGCTCTCAGTATTAACCTAGTGAAGCTTTTGAGGCAAAGGATTGCTGTCTTGTGCGTACAGTCTCCTCTTGTGTTCTCCAAATTGCCTGTGGGCAGCCAAGCAGCGGATTGCCAGGGAACTTGCTCATCGGGAACAATTAAAACAGGAGACAGGAAGGCGGACACTTGTTACTGCAGTGTTGTATTTGCAGACCTGCTTTCCTTTCAGCCGGTCTGTGGTTGTGGTGGGTAGTTTAACAGCTCTCTGATATTTTTCTTGTCTGCTAATAACACTAAGGTGCAGGCAATGACCACAGCTAGAACTGAAATGGATAAAAAGACATCAGAGGCAGCTTTGTTTCGCTTCTTTCCCTAAAAGAAGAAAGCGAACAAGCGTTGTCCAATTTGATGATTCCAGATCTTCATGAACGTGGCCTCACTGGAGTCGGAGGTGGTGCCTGAAGTGACTACTCACCAGGAGCTCTTCCCTCACAGCATTCTGAGCGTGGTGGCCAACCTCATCCCCTTCTCCGACCACAACCAAAGTCCACGAAACATGTACCAGTGCCAGATGGGTAAGTGCTGAAGCACCTAATTGCTGCAAGTCCCTGGGCAAGGGATGGGGGGGGGGGAAAGGGAGCAGTTCTAGGTTAGCACACTCACATTGCTTTCCTTAAGCCTTTAGTAAGTTTTCTTTGGGTTTTTTTTTCTGAATGTCATGTTGTTGATCATATAGACAAGTGAAGGGCACTGTACCAGCTGTTTGGTGGTGTTGATATCTGACAGCTGTGCTGCCAACAGTCCTCTTGTCCCCACAACCCACAGAGGTTAACCTACTTCTGACTGGGAGCCCCAGTAGCTGAGGCAAATGTGATGTGCAAGAAGCTTAAAAAAGGCTAAGAGACTGTGTGTGGGTAGAGACTTCAAGAGAGCAGGTCTCAAGACCTCGGTAGCAGCACTAGCATATTACATTTCTAACTATTATCAGAAAGGTGTCCTTAAAGCACTTCCACTTTTTCATACTTTCTGAAAGTACCAGTGTGACTGTTTAAAACTTCTTTTCCTTGCCAATATATTTATACTGTAGAAGCAAACACTTTTTGGCCTGGAAATATGTACGCTGTGCCTCACTATGGGAGACTCTAGGGAGAGAGAAAAAAAAAACAACAAAAAAAACAACAACAACAAACCACCACAGCAACCTTATTGGAGATTTTGAAATTGCAGAAAAGACACAAAATTACAAATAGTCCCAATGACATTCTATGAAAGGAATTGAGCATTGTGATTCACAGAAACTTCTATAGCTGGATTTAGGGCAATTATTAAATTCCAGGGGTTTTAAGATTGATAATCCCTCTAAATTGAAAGTATTTAAGTATTTCCAGCTTTCTTCTTAACAAGATATGGGGAGGATGAAGTGTAGATGATTAACTTTTAATTGATCCTAAATAAATCCAACTTTCTTTCTTTATAGGAAAGCAAACCATGGGATTTCCAGTTTATAACTACAAGGACCGCTCAGATAACAAACTCTACCACCTTCACACTCCTCAGAGCCCTCTGGTGCGGCCCAGCATGTATGACTATTATGGGATGGACAGCTATCCAGTCGGCACCAATTCTATTGTGGCTGTCATCTCCTACAGTGGCTATGACATGGAAGACGCGATGGTAAGCCACCAAGAGGAGGAATCCTGCTGTGCTGTAAAGGAACTTGGTGTGGAGGACTGGGAAGAAGGGTGGTACCTAGCTGAGAAGACCCTGTTTTCTGCTTCTGCTTGTCCACAGACCCTGTTAGGAGCACAGCAGTTAAGTGTTGTTACCGCAGGTAATGCTAGAGGTACTGAGAGGAAAGCTGAGCTCCCCAGTGGGCTGCCGGCATTGAAAAATAGTGGGGTCGCAGGAGGTCTGGGCCTTTCGGAAGGGTGACTTGCTGGGAGGCTTTGTTTAGCAAGGTGATGTTAAAAAGGTAAGCATCAGATTGGAATGGAAATGCTTTCTTTGTTGAAGTGATTGGGAAGTCTTTAACAGGCCCTTGTTTCTTCTTTTTAGATTGTGAACAAATCTTCCTGGCAGAGAGGGTTTGCCTACGGAAGCGTTATCAAGATGGAGAGCATTGACCTTTCCCTTAAAGCCAGCAGGGCAGGTGATAATTTAGTATTTGGCATCAGGCCCGGCGATCCGAACGTTACAGAGAAGCTGGATGCCGATGGACTGCCTTTTGTTGGCTCTATCCTACAGCCTGGGGACCCCTTCTACAGCTTCATGAACCTCAACACAGGGGAAACCTTCACTGTGTACTATCGGTAAGTACAGCTTGTCCCTCCTGACTCCACACACCCAGTGGTGCGCAGCTGGAGAGCACGTGGAGCAGGAGAGCTGCGGTATCTTCTCCTCCAGATGTTCCCTTTTTTCCCCCCAGGATAGTGTCCATGTCTTGACAGAGAAAGCATGAAGTTCGGATTGTAGGTGACTCCCATGCATGTACCATGGCTTTTCTCTAAGCCAGTGTATGCTGCAGAGCATGACTTATCCCAGGAGGAGAATCTGAGGCTGATAAAAAGCTTGCAGAAATGTTTTGTTGTTTCCCAAGGACTGCTTCTCTGCCCATTCCCCATTATCATTTTCTGCAGCTTTTTGTTAATTGACTCGCATAAGGTGTTCTGTTTAAACAAACTCAAACAGGAAACCAAAACAAAGTGCTTGGTCCCAGAGACTTGCCAGAAAACATTGTAAGCAAAGTTGTTCCAGGATTAGGGGTTCAAAGAGCAATTTTTATTAACATTTCAGCTTCCAAACTGCTAGGATATTAAACTGTGTCAACTGCCACCCCTCTCTCCCCCTGGAATATTTCTGGGATAAGTTTTGTAAGGTTTTTGAACTTCAGTTAAAAGAGAGAAGGCTGCTGAGGCTTTCATTAAAATCTTCTTAATTAATTCAAGGAAAGGGAAGCAAACACATTTATAAAAACAGATTTATTTAAATGCATCCTGCACACCCAGTTGCCTGTTCAGGCCTTACCTGCGTCTCTGTACAGCATTGATAGTGAGGAGAACGCTGTGCAGTTATTCACGTTGTGAAGGTGAGTTAGTTCGAGAGGCACTTGAGTAACACAGTAACTGGAATTATTGGGAAAGCTCTTGTTTATTACTCTGTAACAGATGGTGCCTTGGGTGCACTGAGGAGACTGCTGTGGACTTGTAGAATTTGTCATCCTGGTCGATGTGAAGAGATTCGGCACGAGGCAGTGGGGGACGAGCTCAGCCTTGTCCTTGCGCTTGTGGAGCCCTCTGGCTCTTCCACCCCACACTCCTCCTTCCCAGCTCTCATGCCAGCCTGGCCTTAGCTTCAGGTTCCTTGTCCAGAGAGCCATTTTACCTTTATACCATCCAGCTTTTCCTCATTCTTGGTTCAGATAGTTACTAAGGAGGAGTTCTCCCTGCTGTCATAAATGCTGCACACTGCTAGCGTGGAAGAAAGGGAGGACAGAGGCTTTGACTTCAAAGTTTGCACAAGCTTGGAAGAGGCTTATAAAGCACAGTTTTGGGGTTGGTTGGTGGTGTGTTTTTGGGGTTTGGTTGCATTTGGACGCGGCAAAATAATAGCTTTGAAACAGAAGCTAAACTTAGGGACAAGCCTTCCGTAAACACTGTGTTCATTAGGGCTTCAAAGGAGAAAAGTAACCCTGCCTTAACCTGAGACAAAAATGTATTTACGTCTGAGCTGTTGTCTCAAAAACCAGTGGAGAGTTTGAGGTGAAAGCTTTAGAACTGCAGTTAAGGCTGCAGCAGACACCTAGCACGTGGAACATCAGGCTGAGGGCTCATCTGGAGAAGCACAGCACATCCTTGAACAGGGTACTTGTTGGCAAAGCCCTCTCGGCTCACGCTGCGCTTTCCTTTAATGCGCTGAGCTTTCCTCTCTGCTTTGCACCAAACCTAGTTCTTCATTTTGGTATCCCACCAAGATGGGGGTGAATTTATTGGGGGTAGGGAGGGACTGCTGCCTTAAAACAAAACAAATGGTACGGGGATGCAATTTGTCAGACAAAGTGCAACACAGATGAACCAGGTTTAATTGATCTTTATTTTAAATCATGGGTGGCACATTACCTCATCACCTGAAAGATGTAGCTGTGCTTCTAGTATTAGAAAAAAGCAAATTAATGGCACTTGTGTGATGCCTTTGTATTGCTTCCTTGCCCTAGTTCTTATGCAGTCTGACTTCCCTTGCTACTGAGTAGTATTTTTCAAGAACAGTGTTGTTCCCCAGCTGCATTTTATGAGACTTAGGAAGTGGTTTGGTTTTTTCTTTCATTCCCATTTCTTAGCTAAAAATCATTATCACTCCTGACACCTTTGCTGCGATTGTTTTTTTCCACCTACACAGGAATAAGGAAGTCGGCATTGTAGACAACATCAGGTTATGCAGTAATGACCGTGGCACTGGGAAATTCAAGAAGGCTTGCATCACTGTGAGGGTTCCCCGAAATCCAACTGTTGGAGACAAATTTGCCAGCCGTCACGGGCAGAAAGGCATCCTGAGCCAGCTCTGGCCAGTTGAGGATATGCCATTTACAGAGAACGGGATGGTTCCAGACATCCTCTTCAACCCTCATGGCTTTCCCTCCCGTATGACCATCGGGATGTTAATCGAGAGCATGGCAGGGAAGTCGGCGGCGCTACACGGTGTCTCCTACGACGCCACTCCCTTCACCTTCACGGAGAAGAACTCTGCTTTGAAGTACTTCGGTGAGACTTTAGTGACTGCAGGTTATAATTTCTTTGGGACAGAGAAGATGTACAGTGGCATCAGCGGCCTGGAGCTGGAGGCGGACATCTTTGTGGGAGTGGTGTACTATCAGCGCCTGCGCCACATGGTCTCGGACAAGTTCCAGGTGAGGACGACGGGGCCCCGAGATGCTGTCACCAACCAACCTGTCAAGGGGAGGAATGTGGAAGGTGGGATTCGCTTTGGTGAGATGGAGCGTGATGCTTTGCTGGCTCACGGCACGTCTTTCTTGCTGCAAGACCGCCTGTTCAACTGCTCTGATGGCTCTATAGCCTATGTCTGCATGAGCTGTGGCAGCATGACCTCTCCTGTGCTGGAGAAACCACCCCAGTCCTCCTCTGTGACAAGTAACAGGAGATACTCCTGCTCTGTCTGCAACAACGTGGACACCATCGATGTTGTCCCTGTGCCCCATGTCTTCCGTTACTTCGTGGCAGAGCTGGCAGCCATGAACATAAAAACTAAGCTCAATGTGGAGTAGCTCGTCCTTGGGCAGGACAGTGCTGCTGCTGGGAGGGAGGAAGCACATGTCAGTCCTGCGTTCACGAGGTTCTTCAACCACGCATGAGATTTTTATGTTTGTATCGAGACAGGGTGGTTGCCAGGCTCTTCCTGCGTTCACTTTGTCTCTGTTCAAGTTGAGTTTTACTTCCTTTGAGATGTGGTATAGGGAAATGAAGCACTACCGCTGCTGAAAGCAGTGGGGGGGTCTTTGTTCTCCCAGCGCTGGTTCCAGCTGCACCCATTAAGAGGTCCTCAGCCAGCATGAAGTGAATGCTGGAAATGATGGGGGAAAAAAAAGAGAGATCTATTTTGCTTTTCAAGAAAAAACCTTGCAAAACATATGCCTTAATGATGCATATGTGTTAAAGGGATGGGATTAGTTGCATTTTCTCTCAGTACCTCTCCCCTGAAGCAGAAGGCAGCACCAAGCTTTACTGCACAGAGCCAGGGCCTGGGGCTGGGCCAGGCCTGGCCGGAGCCTTTGCTGCTGCTTCCCCAGCACCCCTCTGGGGCCGCGCTGCGCTGCGGGGGTTTTTCCTCGGCTGCTTGGTGCGTTTTTTGGTTTGGGTTTTGTTTGTTTGTTTGTTTTGGGGTTTTTTTCCCCCTCCCCCCGCTGCAGAAGGACGCAACGGCCTGGCCAGCCTGCCTCCCCCCCTGGAGCTGAGCCCTCGGGCAGCGCCGTAAAGCGCGGCGCCGCTGTAAAGGGCGGCCGCGTCCCCATCCCCGTAACCAAACCCGGTCCCTGCGCCCCCCCTCCTCCGCCCTCCCCAGTCAAGGTGCCGTTTGTGCGTTTCGCCATCACCTCTCCTCAGGGCCCGGCGGGGTCGAGGCTGCGCTCCCAGGGCTTGGCGGGCGGCGGCAGGCGGGAGGCGGTGGGGCTGTCCCCGGTGGGCGAGGCGCGGGGCCGCCGCACCCCCGGTGGTTCCCTCCCGCTCCGGACGAGCCGCAGCACCTCGGCGAAGGAGGCGGCGGGCGGCAGCGGCGCGGCCGGGGCTGAGGCCGGGGCGGGATCCATGGCGCTGTCGGGACCGTACCACCGCGGCGGGTGCGGGAGGGGTGGGCGGTACCACCTCTGTTGGGGGGGAGGCGGGCAGAGCCACTGCAGGGAATGTCACCGCCGGGGGGGGGACGCGGGTGCCAGCCGCAGCCCCCGGGGCCGCGACGCCAGGTGATGGGAGACGCAGCTGGGGGCTGAGCTGCTCCGCGGCTGCCATGGAGGTGCCCTGGGTGCTGCTGGCCGCTGCGCTGCTCCCGCTGAGGCCCCGTGAGTACCCCCGCAGGAGGGCACCGGGGACAGTTCGGGGGTGAGGGCTGGGTGGGCTGCACAGGGGGTGCGGTGTCCCTGACCCTTCTCCGTCCCCCCCCCAGCTGCCAGGGCTGCAGGGCCGCTGCCCACCCTGGCCCCACCGCTGAGCATGGTGGTGGGTGGGCAGCGGCGGCAGCTGGTGGTCTGCGTGGTCAGCGACCTAGACCCAGGCTCCGGCCACGCCGTGTGGATCTCTAGCGGGAACGGCAGCGCCCTGCAATCCTTCGCCTATGGGGCTTCCCAGGAGGACGGCGGCACGCTCTGCACCATCGCCCTTCTCCCCGATGACCCCCTGGCCCAGGGGGACCTTGCCTGCCATGTGGGGCCCAACAGCACGTCCCCGGCCCACAGCTCCAGCCCCATGCGCATCACTGGTACGGCTCTGCTGCTGCTGCCCAGCCCACAGGCCCCGAGGACGGGCTGGCGGGGAGCAGGTGCGAGGCCCCGCCATTGCAGCCCCAACCGGCAGGCGCAGGAAGGGGTTTGCGGCCGGCCTCGCCGCTGCACAGCTGGCACTGGGCTGCTGCCGCCTCCCCAGCTGCTCTCTCCTTCCACAGGCGACGAGAAGGTGGCAGAGCCCTGTCCTGGCAGCGCTGCCGGTGAGTGTCCTGGCCCCGCCACGGGGGGAAACCCTGCCGGGGTCCTGGGCAGGATCCGCTGGGGCCGTGTGGCAGTTGGGGAGAGGGGACAGGGGGTCAGAGCCAGCTTGTTCTCATGGACAGCGCAAGGGTGACATGAGGTGTCTCAGGGGCATGGGAGGGTGACAAAAGCCCACTGTGGGCCCCAGGGAACCTGTTGGGCCTTACACCGTGGGGACAGCCCCCCTGACCTGGCCCGAGCGCAGCCCTGGAGGGGCCGTGGAGGCAACGGGGTGCCTGGGGCACACATCATCCTGTCCCCCTCCCCTGCAGTGCCGCTGGCCCGTGCCCCAGCAGCCCTGCTTGTGGCCGTCCGGCTGGTGCTGCTGAAGGTCGCGTTCTCCAACGCCCTGCTCACCTCCATCCTCCTGGCCCGGAGCTGAGGGATCCCCCAGGGGCCCACCCCCCAGGGGTAAGTGCCCCTGGCTGGGCCCTGCGGGATGGAGAGACCCCTGAATGCTGGAGGGAGGGATGGAGGGACCCACTGCTGTTTGGGGGGTGCACGGGGGAGAACCCCCGGGGACTGCGGACATTCTTGTAGGTGGCTGGGGGGTGGGAAAAATCCTGCATCATCCGGGGGCAGGGGGGGCCCCGCGTTACCGGGGGGTGCGGGTAGGGGGCAGAGGGAGCCCCGCGTGAGCGGGGGGTCGGACAGGGCAGGGAAAGACCCCGCCGCCCGCCTGGGCGTGGGGAGAGGGGAGGGACGGGACCGGAGCCGCCTGCGCGCCCGCCACCACCCACGTGGAGGCTGAGCGGGGCGACCCGGAAGTTGTTGTACGGCAGCTGAGCACGGCCCGCGGGTCGCTCGGATTGGTTGGCGGCGGGCGGGAGGGCGGACGGGGATTGGCAGGCGCCGCGCGGTTGCTGTGGTTACCGGGGTGGGGGGCGGTCCCGGAAGAAGCTTCCCCGGAAGCGGAGCGATGGCGGCGGTGGTGGTGGGGCTGCTGCTGCTGGCGGCGGCGGCGCTGGCGGGAGGCGACGACGCGGACTGGGTGCGGCTGCCCAGCAAGTGCGAGGGTAAGCGGTGCTGGGGCGGGCCCGGCTCGCCGGGAGAAGCTGCGCTGACGGGCCGCTAGGGCCGGGCGGTCCCTGTGGCGGGGGGCCGCGGCCTGAAGGCCTGGCTGCTCCCCTCGGGCCGCCCCTCGAGCCACCCCTCTGCCCGCCTCCTGCGTGCCCGGAGGGGAGGAAGGACCCGGCCGTGCCTGCGGCCTGTCCCTGCCCTTCCCGGGGTTAGCGGCGCCCCGGTCGCTGCTGTTCCCAGGAGGCCCTGATCGCCTGGCGGGGGGGAGCTGGTGGTCTGTGCTGCTCACGGCTCAGCCTCCGTGCTGCGTCCTCCCCGGAGCAGCCGCTCGATTCCCTAGCGATCCAAGGCTTCCCAGGCAATCAAGGGCAGGTCACGATGGCGCTTTGCTGTCTGCTGTGGTCTCCTCTGTCTTTGCCGTGCAGGGACACGTGGAGCTTGATCAGCAAAGAGAAAAAGAAGAAGTGAAACTCCAGAGCTCTTTGCAAAGCTTCCCCTGCGAGGGAAGGAGCTCTGGAGACGGTGGTTGTATGAGCTGTGCTGTGGCACCTGCGTAACCTCCGAGAAGCATCACAGCAAGCACTGACCACGTGCTGCTCCTCTTCCCGCCCAGGCTGTGACCTGTGTCAGCGCGCAGCAAGAGCCACGGGCAGCATCTGAATAACAGCCCAGTTGTGAGTGCTCCTGGCATGCATGGGGACTATGCAGCAGGTGTGGTGTGGAGAGGGATGTCCTCGAGGCCCGAGTCCAGAGGGGCTGCAGGAAGGAGCACTCGTCTCACCTGAGAAACGGCTGCACTCACCTCTGGTGCCAGCAGAGAGAAGAGAGGGCAGGAGGTGCACACGGCAGCCTGGGAGAAGCCGCCTTGCTCTCTTCCTGCCTGTGGCACACCTTTCCATCGTCATTGCCTGGGAGAAGATGCAGTGGCTCATCACTGTCAGAGCATTCCTGCTGGGGCTTGGCCCTTCTCCCGCTGAAGAGGAGGCAGCTCCCGGCAAGCAGGAGCCCACAGCAGAGGACAAAGCCTTCTCCAGGTTCCTGGGACCTTCAGGGGAAGAAGGGCCACACCATGCCTGGCTTTCATCCCTCCACATTTCCAGTTGTAAACCTCCAAGATATTTTTCTTCTGTTCTCTGTTTCTGTATCTCTGGTGGACTCTTTGTTATGAAAGAAATAAAGCTTTTGTTTACTTTTTATTTTCTTTTATAAAAGAAGCTGCTGGTGCTGGCTCTGCTGCAGGCAGTGCCCCATTGCTGGAGCTGACAGCCCCTCGTACAGTGACACAGTCCATAGCCAGCATCTCGTCCCGCCACCCAGCTCACTGACCCTGCCAGCCGCTCGGTCCACAGTGCAGGTCCCCAGGGCTCTAGGGGAACCGTCACTGGGTGGTGTGCACTGGTGTCACAAGGAGGAAACATGACCCACACTGGGGCTTGCATTGCGAAAAGACCCCGTTTTCCAGGACGAAGGGAGCACCTTGTGGCACAGAGGCACAGAAGCTTCGGTGGCTGCAAAGCAGAGCTGTTGGGAAGCCCGCAGGCAGGACTGGCGCAGTCTGCTCTTCCAGCTGTGCCGTAGCGCTGGTTGCGCTTACGCTGAAGCATTGATTCGGGCGTTCCGGTTTTAAGGGATCTCCGGTGGAATCAGTTGAGCTGTTTGTGGTTATTTGAGCAGCGGAGGTGTCCGTTTTCTGCTCACAGTGGCTCTAGTGCACCCGGCTCCTGGTGCTCCTTTCTGCTGCTGTCACACTGCCCACTGGAGCAGCAAAACCGCCTAACCCGCCTGTGCTTTCCTTCCCGCAGTCTGCAAGTATGTGGCAGTGGAGCTGAAATCCGCTTTTGAGGAGACCAGCAAGACCAAGGAGGTGATTGACACCAAGTACGGCTTTCTGGATGGGAAGGGCTCTGCCGTCAAGTACACGCAGTCGTAAGTGAGAGTGGGATGGGTGGTCTCCCGCTGCCATCGCAGGAGAGGAGGGGGCCTTGGGAGCCTGCGGGCAGGCTGTGCTGCTTGCAGCTCCTCTGAGAAAACTAAACTGCGCTGGTGGGGTGGGGTGGGGTGGGCAGGGCAGCCTGGGGGTGCTCCTTCTTTTTGGGGGAGCCCAGGAGCCACAGCGCGCTCACCCATCGCACCAGCTGGGCTGGGGCTCACCCTGTGCCGTGGCTGAGCCTAAGCCCTCTCCATGCAGGGACATCCGGTTAATCGAGGTGACAGAGAACATCTGCAAGAGGCTGTTGGATTACAACCTGCACAAGGAGAGGAGCGGTAGTAACAGATTCGCAAAGGTGAGGGCTGGCCTCCGGTCCCCCCGCTCTCAAGCATCCCTTCCCCACACCGGTGCCACTGGGGCATCCCAAACCAGAGTTTGTCCTTCCCGTCCCCTGGATCCCCTGCCAGCACCCAGCACAGGAGGCTGCGATGTCCCCCAAGTCCCTGGAGGGGTGCGCAGACCCCCACCCTCGCCCGCACAGATGGAGCCATGGGCTGTCTTGCCTGGCCCCTGCCTTCCTGGGATTTTTGGGAGTGGGTTCGCAGAGGGGGACTGGCTGCCGCTTGAACTTCCTCCTGGTAACACTGATGCCCCAGGGACCCTGATTTTGGCTGGCTGGCACGTACCTGCATCCCTGGGCACGGTCGTGTGGCCAGCGTTGGGAGGGGAGAGCAGGAGCAGGAGCCTGGTGGGGGGAGCGCTGGTCACTGAGCAGCGCTGCTCCCCCAGGGCATGTCGGAGACTTTTGAGACCCTGCACAACCTGGTGCACAAGGGCGTCAAGGTGGTGATGGACATCCCCTACGAGCTGTGGAACGAGACCTCTGCTGAGGTGGCTGACCTCAAAAAGCAGGTACCTGGCCCCGGGGGAATTGTCCCTCGGTACCCACAGGAGCACAGGAGAGAGGGTTTGGGGTTGTGCTGCCGGGAGTAGGGGGTGTTGGCAGAACCTGCTGCCCTGGCCCTGGTCCTGCCCCGGCAGCGTGTGCTGGAGCTGGGCTCTGCTCTCCGCGCTAGTGCGACGTGCTGGTGGAGGAGTACGAAGACGTGATTGAGGACTGGTACAGGCATCACCAGACGGAGGATCTCTCCCAGTTTCTCTGTGCAGACCATGTGCTAAAAGGGAAAGACACAAGTAAGTCCTGGCTGTGGCCAGGGACAGCGCAGGCATGCTAGGGAGGGTGGGGGAGCCCTGTTAGGCCTGGGGAGCCCCGCTTCTCCCTTAGGGCTCCCTCTGCCCCTCTCCTCTCTAGGCTGCCTGGCAGAGAAGTGGACTGGCAAGAAGGGGGACTTGGAAAGCGTGGGGGAGAAGCAGAACAAGAAAAAAAGCACGAAGAAGAAGAAAGGCCGGAAGGATGAGAGAGAGGGAGCTGCCAGCCTCCCGGCTGCAGGAGAGGCCCTGGAGGAGAGCGAGATCCAGGAGGAGGCTCCGCTCACCCACAGCCCGGCGGACGAGCTGTAGGCACCCAGCCCCCGCGGCTGTCGGTTTCGGGGTCCCCTCCCGCCCCGTCCCGTGGGTACCAAAGGAAAGGGGACTCGCACCGTTGCGTGAGCGACCAGCCCGGATGTGCCAGCGGGGGGGGACACGGACCCGCCGCTGCCGATGCTCCGGCACCGGCCGGCCGCGGGTGCTGCCCCGGCGCCGGCTCCCCGTGCTGCCCGCGCCCTGCTGCACTGTAAATAAAGACGTTTTCCCGAGAGCCACTGCCGCTGGCAGCCCTGCTTCCCCCGCGGCGCTGGGAGGGGCGGCGCTGTCCCCTGTCCCCTGCCCCGCCCCGGGGCTGGCTCCAGCCGCTCCGGGCCGGCGGGCGAACAGACCCTGACCTCGGCCCCGCGCCTCCCGGCCCCGCCCCCTCGCTCAGGCCGAGCCAATGGTCGGGGCCGGTAGGGGCGGCGTGGCGC
>VZTO01003206.1:100074-111986 GCA_013400615.1 Syrrhaptes paradoxus | reverse complement strand
CGGGGTGGGGGCTGGAGGGGGCGGGGTGTGGAAGCGGGGCAGTGGAGCGGGGCCGGGGCCGGGGCCGGGGCCGTGGCGGCGGGATGGTGGACAGCGTGTACCGGACGCGGTCGCTGGGAGTGGCGGCGGAGGGGCTGCCGGACCAGTATGCGGACGGTCGGGCAGCCCGCGTGTGGCAGCTGTACATCGGGGACACGCGGAGCCGCACGGCCGAGTACCGCAGCTGGCTCCTGGCGCTGCTCCGCCAGCACCGCTGCCGCTCCGTCCTCGACGTGGCCTGCGGCACCGGGTGAGGCCCCGCGCCCGCCCGGGTTCCCACCCCTTGGGCCCTGCTGCCGTCCCCAGCGCCCCCCCGGCGCTGCTGACAGCCGTGTCCCCAGGGTGGACTCCATCATGCTGCTCGAGGAGGGCTTCCAGGTGACCAGCGTGGACGCCAGCGNGCCCGGCGGACGAGCTGTAGGCACCCAGCCCCCGCGGCTGTCGGTTTCGGGGTCCCCTCCCGCCCCGTCCCGTGGGTACCAAAGGAAAGGGGACTCGCACCGTTGCGTGAGCGACCAGCCCGGATGTGCCAGCAGGGGGGGACACGGACCCGCCGCTGCCGATGCTCCGGCACCGGCCGGCCGCGGGTGCTGCCCCGGCGCCGGCTCCCCGTGCTGCCCGCGCCCTGCTGCACTGTAAATAAAGACGTTTTCCCGAGAGCCACTGCCGCTGGCAGCCCTGCTTCCCCCGCGGCGCTGGGAGGGGCGGCGGTGTCCCCTGTCCCCTGCCCCGCCCCGGGGCTGGCTCCAGCCGCTCCGGGCCGGCGGGCGAACAGACCCTGACCTCGGCCCCGCGCCTCCCGGCCCCGCCCCCTCGCTCAGGCCGAGCCAATGGTCGGGGCCGGTAGGGGCGGCGTGGCGCTGGCGCTGGGGATTGGCGGGGCCGCAGAGGGCGGGGCGGTGGCGGCGGCGGGGATTGGCGGGGCTGCCGNCTGTACATCGGGGACACGCGGAGCCGCACGGCCGAGTACCGCAGCTGGCTCCTGGCGCTGCTCCGCCAGCACCGCTGCCGCTCCGTCCTCGACGTGGCCTGCGGCACCGGGTGAGGCCCCGCGCCCCGCGCCCGCCCGGGTTCCCACCCCTTGGGCCCTGCTGCCGTCCCCAGCGCCCCCCCGGCGCTGCTGACAGCCGTGTCCCCAGGGTGGACTCCATCATGCTGCTCGAGGAGGGCTTCCAGGTGACCAGCGTGGACGCCAGCGACAAGATGCTCAAGTACGCGCTGAAGGAGCGCTGGGAGCGGCGCAAGGAGGAGCCCTTCGACCGATGGGGTGCGGAGGGGCGTGCGGACACCAACACCCTGCCCTCAGCCCTCCCGGGGGGTCCCTCGCGTGGGTGCCGGGTGGCTGTGCTGCGAGGACGGGCAGGGACTCTGCTTGGCCAGCCCCCTGCCTGCCCGCTGGCCCCGGGCTGTACCCAGCACCCGCAGGGCCCGGGAAGGGCTGAGCACTGCTGGGGTGGTGCAGGGTGGGGGTCTCGCATGCAGGGGAGGCTGTTGGTAGGTGGGGGTGTCTCTGCCCTCATCCGGTCCGCTGTCCCGCAGTCATTGAGGAGGCCAACTGGCTCACGCTGGAGCAGGACCTGGAGAAACCAGGGGATGGGTTTGACGCCGTCATCTGCCTAGGCAACTCCTTTGCGCACCTGCCTGACTTCAAAGGTGTGTGTTGGGGGGTGGGGGGACTATGCACGTGCGCACAGCACCTCCCAGCAGGCTGAGAACGTGCCCAAACTCATGCCATCAGTGCCTTACGCAGGGTGGAGCTGCTGCGTCATGGCACGTCTCCAGGGAGGCTGAGAAAGTGCCCTGGTCTGTGGCATGAGTGGAGCTGCTGCAGCCCGTGGTGGTGGAGGAGCTGTGTGCAGCCATGTCACAGCTCTGGCAAGTCTGGGGACAAACCCAGACCTGTGCCACCTGTGGGGCTGTGGGTTCCCCTCATGGTGTGCTCAGTGAGGCTGAGAGTGTGCCGGAGCTCATGCCACAGGTGGGGCGGTGGGTTCTCCAAGCTGAGACTGGGGGGGTGATTGTGTATGTTTGGGCAAAATGCAGCCCCTATGGGTTGTGCTGTGGGGCACAGTCAGTGGCTGGGGACACTGGTTTCCTTCCCAGGGGACCAGAGTGACCACAAGCTGGCCCTGAAGAACATCGCCAGCATGGTGCGGCCTGGGGGGATCCTGATCATTGACCATCGCAACTATGATCACATCCTGGCCACAGGCTGCGCGCCCCCTGGCAAGAACATCTACTACAAGGTGGGTGGCTGGTAGACCCTCCCCTGTCCCACTGCCCCAACCCCAGAGGGGGCCGGGCAGGGCAGGGAGCAGGGCTGTGCCCCGGCTGAGGGGGGAGGATGGGGGAGTACTGCATCCCTGCAGGACACAGCCATCCTCCAACGGTCCCCAGAGTGACTTGACCAAAGACATCACCACCTCGGTGCTGCTGGTAAACAACAAGGCGCACATGGTGACCCTGGACTACACCGTGCAGGTGCCCCCGACGGAGGTGGGGGCAGGCCCAGAGCTGAGGTGAGAGGGGCACGGGGGGGGGGGGTTGGCTGGCATGGTGCCCTGCTCTCCTCCTGCCTCACCATCACTGCCGCCTTGTAGCAAATTTCGGCTCTCGTACTACCCGCACCGGCTGGAGGCCTTCACCGCCCTGCTGAAAGGTGCCTTCCAGGGGAAGTGCCAGCACAGCGTCCTGGGGGACTTCCAGCCCTACACGCCGGGGCAGGCCCACGTCCCCTGCTACTTCATCCACGTCGTGAAGAAGACGACCTGAAGAGGCTGCAGAGATGGGACTGTGGTGGCGAAAAGCTGTGGGCAGCTCTGGGGACGAGCAGGGGGCTGGGGACATTGCCCTCCTCTTAATGAAGAGCACTGGTGAGAGCTACTGGAGCCCGTGTTCCCTGTGTCCATCTGTCTGTCTGTGTTACGAGCAGAATGTGGGGAAAGGGGGGTGGCTGCGGCCACCTCGGGACTCGTGGGGGAGGAAGTGTCCAGCCGGGGGCAAGCACTGGGGTGGCCACAGGCACAGCGTCACCCCCAAGCCCCCTGCCGCAGGCACCAGCCATGCCTGTGGTGGGGGGTTTGGGGTGTCCCCCTGAAGCAGAGACGGGATGGCTGGCACATCCCTGCCCAGCCCACTGCAGCACTGCTCCGGGGGGGGGGAGGGAGGGTAACACAACCGCTTTCCTCCCTCACCCCCCCCCCCTTTTATCGACACCCCTCAGCCCCACACGGGGGGCCCACACCCTCGCTGCGGCTCCCAAGGCGGGGAGGCTCCCCCCAGCCCCAGTGCTTTGGATGTGGCTGCAGCTCCCTTTGTGCCCACCCTGGGGAGGAGAAGGTGGCCACACCTGGCAGTACACGGCACTTGGGGACAGCTCTGCCAGGACACACTCGGGTGGCACGGGGGCTGGAGGCACCTGGCAGCCAGGGCTTCAGCCACCCAACACCAGCACTTGCCCAAGAGCCAGCTCTCTGGGGACAAGCGTGGTGGGAAGCCGGTCCTCAACGCCCGCAGGGATGCGTCGGCCAGCAGCGCTGCAGGCAGGAGCAGGGCCAAGCCTGGCAGCCCTGACCCCGTGGGCTGGGGCACACGGCTGCTGGCCAGCTGGCTCAAGCGTGGATTTGTTTGGCATCCTTGGCAAAGATGGGGACGCAGGGTATACGGGGTTGTGCTGTCAGGCTGCAGAGGGAGGCCAGACAGGACTTCAGGGGGTCTGGGCCAACTCAAGGTAGCTTTGGGGCTGCCCCAGGAGTATTTCCAAGGCTGGAGCCATCCCTCTCCCTGTAACAAGTCTTTCCTGGTATCCAGTGGGAATTTCTCTTGCTGTCACTTCCCCCCCCCGCCTCGTGTTCTGTCACCCAGCACCTCCCAGAACAACTGGGCTCCCTCTGCAGAGGCAGCTCAGCTCCCAGCTGAGCAAACCCCATTTCCTCGACCTCTCCTCTTCTGCTGTGGGCTCCAGCCGTTCTGGCAACCTTTCCTGGGTGACAGTGGTCCCAGCCCTGCTCGTGGTACCCTCCCCGTCTCTACCTGCAGGACACCAGTTTTTCCACAACACCCAGCACGGCCGGGGGCTTGCAGGGACCTTCCCAGCCCACAGACACCAGCAGCAAATGAAGACCTGAGGCTGGGCAGTGAATACCTAGTGCCAAAAGCCTGTATTTATTCAGAAAGAACAAGTCGAGCCCAGGCCGGCTGCAGCAGCAGGGTCCTATGTCCTGCTGCCCTCCGGCCAGCACCCCTTACGGGCGGCTGACACTCCACCAAGCAACTGCCTCCAGCACCCCTCTTGCTGCTGAACTGGTGCAGCTGGGGCCTTGCTCCCCCACCGATGCTCTGTCACCCATGGAGACGCACCTGCGTTGCCCTGTCACCATGAGACTCTGCTTCCTCGCTGCGGGGAAGTCACCCCGGTATGCTCCTGGCAGCCCCAAAGTGCTCCCCAAGATGTGAGGGACCGTGACAGAGCCCAGCCGCAGCCTGGCTGAGCAGGGCAGTGCCTCCACCAAGCTCTGGCTCAAGAAACTGCATGGCTCCTGGGGGCCCAGGAGACATCAGAGAAGAGCAGGCGGGTGCCCCTCGGTGCCTGTTCTCTCACACTCCTGAACACACCGTCCCCATCGCTCCTCCAATTCCAGGTCTTCTGCTGAGCCATCAGCAGGCAGCAAACTTCTCCTGGATGAGTCTGTACCTGAGCAGCTCCTGCTCAGAGACCGACGGCTGCAACCTGGCAGCAGCCTGCAGGAAATCTTCCAGGGTCAGGATCAGAGCAGAGCTCTCGGTGTCCAGCCCTGCATGAGAGAGAAGGGGAAAAGGCTGAGAGCCAAGCACAGGGGCAAGGTCCCACAGCCCCCTCTCCAGCTGTCGGAGACTGGCAGGAAAACTTGTGTCTCCCTCCTTCCCCCTGGGGCCAAAGCACTGGAAGTGAAGATGATCACACGCAGAAACCGCCTGCCTGCCACCACCCCAGAGCCCAGCATTCAGGTGTGGTCCCAGAGCCACCCGGACAACTTTCCTCCACCCTGCGCTGGGCTGCCCCACCAGCTCCTACCTTCCTCGATCCATTCCACCTTGCGTTTGACAGCATACATCATGGCATCCGCGCACAGGGCGTAGATGTCTGCTCCCGTCAGCTGAACTGGGCATTTTTCTAGGACGGTGGTGAGATTCACTGAAGGATCCAGTTTAAACCTGACAAGAGAGAAAAACCACAGGTGTAAAAAGCCACAGGAAAAACAGGCCAGGAGAGACGCGGGAGCCAGCAGGACTGGGCAGAAGGAGTCAGGGGCCCCGAGTTTAGCCACTTTGGACTGTGCTCTGCGTGCTCCAAAACAATCAAAGGGGGTGGTTTGTTTGTTGTTGTTGTTTTTTTTTTTTTCAACAGTCACTTCTCTTTGAAACATCCCTGCAGCAAGGTCCTCTCTCCTGCTAAGTAGGATCAAAGGCAATGCTGAGTTCTCACTCAGAGAAATAAAGTCCTCCACCTGCCTGGGAACAGCCTCCAGGCAGGGCTGGACAAGAACACATTAAATTAGACAGTACAAACCACTGTAACCCCAACCATCCCATCAGAGCCACGCTGCAGACAGCAAACCTCCTTCAGCACAAACAGCAGCACGGCGCTGGAGGGCATGACCGCCAAGCCACCCACTGTCGAAAAGATGCTCGCAGCCAGCCCACGCTCTCGTCTCTCCTGCCAGCTTATCGTCAAAGGCAGCAGGGATCACAACTATCCATGACAAAGTCCCTGCGGAGGCAGATTCACCCAGCTGTGGCAGGTGGTACCTCCGTGCTGGCTTTTCTCCCTCCAGAGATGCTGTCAGGAGCTGGGAACAGCTGGGGAAGCAGCCAAACACTGCTGCTCGCTGATCCCGCACGGTCAGCATTTGGAAACAGAGAGCACAGGCTGAACAAACCCCCAAGCGCTGCAGGAGGAGACGCCGTGGGACAGGAGCAGAGCCGCCTTCACCCTTGGACCTGGGAACAGCGGATGTGCCAGCAGAACTCTTGCAGGAAGCAAAGGGGAGCTGCCTGCCGTGTCGATGAGCTGCAGTCTCATCACGGTGCTGGGATCTGGCTGAGCACCGTGGCTCAGAGAACTCTACCAACCCCTCCACCCGGCCAGCCAGCTGAGCTGCTCCCATCTTACAGGAAAACCAGCCCCAGTTCTGCTTCTGGAAGTTGCCCATCCTCCTTCCCCTGCCTGCTGGCTGTGATCAGGGACTCGGGTGCTCCCCAGGGCTCAGACATGAAGCCAGGCTGGAGCACAATACACAGGGACCCCAGGAAGGCTGCAGCCCTTGGGAGGGCGGTGGAAGGTTGCAGCCCATGGGAGTGCGGTGGAAGGCTGCTGCAAGAGCACAGGGTCACTCACTTCCTNGCGGAGGCAGATTCACCCAGCTGTGGCAGGTGGTACCTCCGTGCTGGCTTTTCTCCCTCCAGAGATGCTGTCAGGAGCTGGGAACAGCTGGGGAAGCAGCCAAACACTGCTGCTCGCTGATCCCGCACGGTCAGCATTTGGAAACAGAGAGCACAGGCTGAACAAACCCCCAAGCGCTGCAGGAGGAGACGCCGTGGGACAGGAGCAGAGCCGCCTTCACCCTTGGACCTGGGAACAGCGGATGTGCCAGCAGAACTCTTGCAGGAAGCAAAGGGGAGCTGCCTGCCGTGTCGATGAGCTGCAGTCTCATCACGGTGCTGGGATCTGGCTGAGCACCGTGGCTCAGAGAACTCTACCAACCCCTCCACCCGGCCAGCCAGCTGAGCTGCTCCCATCTTACAGGAAAACCAGCCCCAGTTCTGCTTCTGGAAGTTGCCCATCCTCCTTCCCCTGCCTGCTGGCTGTGATCAGGGACTCGGGTGCTCCCCAGGGCTCAGACATGAAGCCAGGCTGGAGCACAATACACAGGGACCCCAGGAAGGCTGCAGCCCTTGGGAGTGCGGTGGAAGGCTGCTGCAAGAGCACAGGGTCACTCACTTCCTCGTGACGGCACTCAGCACCTGCAGCTGCAACTCCCGGTCTTCGTTGATGCCCACATAGACCATCTTGTCGAACCTACCAGCAGAGAGGAGAGACGGTCGACAACAAGCCGAGACAAACCTGCCACTGGTGCTCAGCCCTGGGCGCTGGAACCTGAAGGGCGGCCCTGGGGCAGCTCCTTGTGCTGCCAAGTTCATGGATGATAACAAAGTGTGTGGCAGGGGGATGCAGGGCAGGACTGCTCTTCAGAGGGACCGGGGCAGGCTGGAGAAACGGGCTGGCAGGAACCACACGAGGTCCAACAACCACACAGTTCTGCTCCAGGATGGGCAAGCCGCAGGCGTGAGGACAGGCTGGGGGCAGCTCTGCAGAACGGGCTCTGGGGAACCAATTCCTTCTGCCACTTTGGTGACACCCCAAAATAATCTTGGTCCCTTATTGCCCTGCTGTGGGGCTCGGGGCAATAACCAGAGCGGGGGGGATAACAAGCAGTGGGATCTCGTGCTGCTGCTACAGCTGTAGGCACTGGTCTTCTCCTGGCTTCCCATCTCCCCTCCCAAGCCAGAGCCTAGGGGCTTTGGGAACAGTCTCAGTGGAGGGAACATGGTGGGGACACGCTCCAGCTCATCACTGCCTGAGGAGCTCCAGGGAACTGGGGCGGAGCAAGGTAGGGTAGGATGCGCCATACCTGCCCGGCCGGAGCAGAGCTGGGTCCAGGAGGTCTGGCCTGTTGGTTGCTGCGATGACAAACACCTCCCGGGTGGAGTGAAGGCCATCGAGCTCAGCCAGGAGCTGGGAGACAACTCTGCAGGGAGCAAGGAGAGGATGCTCACAGCTAGGCAACTTGGCAAGTCATCCACCATTGCAGATCTAGTTCTATGGCCACAGGGCTGAGGCTGGTCTGGCAGAACAGTGCTCCAGTGCTGCACACACCTCCTGGGATGCAGGTAACTCCACCGGGTTCCAGGATCACCCGAGGTGACCGATGGGCACCATCCCCAGCCCTTTCCCGAGCTCCCGGGTTGTGTGTGTGTGTGAAGATAGATGCCAGGGGGCACAACTGTGTCACTGGAAAACTCTGTAAAACCCCTCGTGGACGGAGAGAGAGGAAGATCGGATGGGGAGAATCAGCTGAGCAGAAGAGGCCTCGGGGAAATAACCCTGTTCCTGGGTATCTCCAAGCTGTGCGGAATTTGCTCCTACCAGAGGCAGCTGAAAGGTTTCCCATCGCAGGGTGAGAGCAGCTAATGGGAGGAGAGCATGGCAGGGGTGTGAGGGATGACCTTGGGGAGGCCAAAGGGAGCAGCTGGCAGCCACACAAGCAGCTGGGGGACACTTGTTTTAACCAAATGTTTGCACAGACTTGGGCAACTGGGAATCTGCGGCAATGCAAACAGCAGTACTAACGTCCAGGGAAAGGAAAGAGGCCATGCGGAGGAGCTGAAGGGAGCAGGGAGGGGAAAAAGTGGAGGAAGAAGGCAATCCTGTGCGTGCCCCCAACCCAGGCTGTCCCAAGGACACAGGTTGCTCACTCACCGGTCCATGACACCCCCGGAATCGCCACTCCGCCCACGACTCGGGGCCAGGGAATCCAGTTCATCAAAGAAGATGATGCAGGGAGCAGCTGCCCGGGCTCTGGCAAACACTGGGAAGAGATAACGCAAAAGGTGAGAAAAGACCTGGAGGAGCAGTCAACTGCAACAGGACCTGCTCCATCAGCAGCAGGGAAGAGCTGTAGATGGAAACCAGCTGTCCACAGCCTCACCACCACCAGCTGCTCCTCGCCGAGGGGCTCAGGGACAGGCAGCACCCAGCGCGAGGGGCCGCGAGGCTCAGCTGCGTCTCTGAGGGGCTGCTGTCACATCAGGAACAGCGGGGACAAGAGTAACAGGAGCAGAGAGAGCAGGAAGGGAGGTGAGGCAGGGAACAGACTGGGGGTCGGAGCCAGTTGGGTTTGTGCCCTTGCTGCCAGAGGTGGGTGGGAGCTGGGAAAGAGGGGTTTAAGCACTACCCCCAGCGCCACAGAGAAAGCCCCACCTTCCCGAACGCAGGAGCGGGATGCATCTGCTCACCGTTACGCACGTTCTCCTCGCTTTGCCCAACGTACATGTTGATGAGTTCTGGCCCTTTCACGCTGCGGGGCAGGGAGAAGAGGAAGCCAGTTAGAGCACGCCCATCCCCTGCAAGGGAAAGTCAGTCCTGCTGAGTAACCCCCCCTCGACTCTTCACCTAAGGAACGTCATGGCGCACGTGCTTGCCACAGCTTTTGCCAGCAAGGTCTTCCCTGTCCCTGGAGGCCCATAAAGCAGCAGACCAGAGCGGCACAGACCCAGTGACAGCAGCTCCGGGTGCTCCAGAGGCAACTGGATAGTGTCCAGGATCTCCTTCTTCACCTCCTGGAGCCCACCAACATCCTGCCAGGACACAGAGGGGATCTGCCGAGAGAGGGAGAGACCCCGACAACCCCTCATAGCACCTCCCAGCCATCCCATCCTGGCTGTGGGATGGCCCAGTACCCACATCTCCCCTCTCCTGAGCTTTGCGATGGGGAAAGCAAACTGCACGTGTTCCCAGCCATCTCATCTCCAGTCCTCTGCTGCACTGCTCAAATCAACCTGTCAGCAAAAATACCTCGGGGAAAGCATCTGCCGGGGCTGTCTGCAGTTTTGTGGGGGGAGTCCTGCTGCTGACAGCCCTTGGGACACATGAGGGAAGGTCAAAATAAGAAAGAAAGAAAAGTTTTAAAAAAACCCAAACCAAACCAAAGCAAGAAACCCAGACCGATCAATGATGAGTTACTTGTGTTCAGTGCACCTTGTCCCCCAGGGTGGTGAGACTGTGGCAAGGGCTTTGCACCAGAACGACAAAACCTGGGTTACTGGGAACCTCTGTCATGCGAAGGAGGGTGTGAGACACCGACATCCTGAAGGACACTGAACAGCAAAGCAGCTGCTTTTGAAGGAGGGGATGCAAGAATGAAGTCCATGGATGCTTACAAGAAACAGATCGGGATGGGGTCAGCTGCAAACACGCAAGGGATCACTGCGAAGGGAGGAAAGAGAGCAAACCCGAGAGGGATGAGCCACGCCACTTTCGTTATTTTAGGCTGAGTTAAGCAACCTCAGAGGATGCTGCTGTTCTGCTCACAGCTTTAGAAATAGCAGGAATGCCACAGTCCGCACAGCAGATCCTCCTGCGAGTCAGGGCAGCTCTCCTGGCAACGTGCAGAGAAAGCAAAATCCCCAAAACATTTCCCCCCAGCTGCTGGCTGTGTGGGGAACAGGTGCCAGCACAAAGGGAGAATTTAAAAATAGGTTAGAGTAAAATTCTTTCCTCCTCAGCCAGTTTGGCTTTCCTTCCTTTGCTACTTGAGATGACGTTATCTCGTGCTATTGCTCCAGCTGTCCAGCAAGTCCACCAGGAAAATCAGGTCAGACAAAATAAGGATTTCCAGAAAAAAAAAAAAAAAAAAAGTCTTTTAAAGTAAAAGGTCACAGGCTCTCCTTCCTCAGTGCCAATGCATGGAAGAGTTGCCCTCCCCCCTGCACTCTTGCTTATACCACCTGGCTAGAAAAAGCTCTACAGACATCAGCATGGGAGCTGGAAACCTGCAGCAAGATTGTTTTCAGGGGAGAACACCGTAAGTTTAGGACATGTTGCATAGGCTGCTAGCAACCAGAGGTGTGAAATGACTTCTCTCTAGGAGGCTCAAGCTGTACCTGCAAACAAATGTGTGGCTAACCAGAAAACACAAGCAGGGAATTGAAAGTGATGTATGTGGAGAGTATCCAGGTCTGCTAATGGGCTTTCTGCAGCCCAGTTACTAAGAAATTGATAACAGATTGTAAAGGACAGACAAAATTAGCTCCCATTCACACAGCTGGCTGCCAAGCATGCTCTGTGGTTATTTTGTCTTAACTTGGCAAACACACACCTAATTTCAGCCTCCAGTGAATGTCTGAATGAATGAAGTCCCAGAGGAGCTCCTGGCCCACGACACCAGCAAAGTGCCATCCTGCCAGGGCAGGACCACAAGCAGGCAGTGGCGGAAGGCACAGAAATACCTGCTCTAAGACCAGCCTTTCCTCTTCTCCGCTGAGCAGAGTCATCCATCCTCCAGGGTACGGAGAAGAGGCTCTGATCCCTCCACTTGGTCCTAACACCACGCTACTCAGCCAAAACAGCCACGCCAAATGCTGTTCCCCTGGGTGCTGAGCTGCCAGAGGCAGACCACGGCCCTCCTGAGAAGCTGTCCCTCCTGGTTTTCTCTGACACCCCATATCCCTTTGCCTGAAAAACGTCCAGCTCTCCAAACCGCTCGGCTGTCTGAAAAGCCCATGCCAGCTTGAGCAACGTCCAGGGCCGGGGATCAAGTACAAGGCTTCTCACACATGTGGGGAAACTCCCTCGGCAGCTCTCTGCTCCCACGCGGCAGGCGGCTGGAGCTGCCGTTGCCTCCTGCGAGGATGAGCCGCACGGCTGGCACCCCTACGGCACCAGCCAACCCAGCTGTCGCCAGTCAGAGTGGGAAGGGCTTCCCTGACCGAGTTCAGAGCCAAGAGGGTGCAATAATGAAGCTGAGGGTCTGCTGGACCCTGCAGGAGGGTGTGGAGAGACCTCATACAGCTCTAGAGAAGCAACCCCCCCCCCTCCTGCCCCCTCGCCTGAGCTACCTCAAGGCTTGGATGCGGGTACAAGCAGCCCGGCTGCTGTGGGACAACAAGGCACAGAAATCTCCCAGCACAAAGCCCTGTGAATGTGGAAACAAACAGCATCAGTTCAGCCCCTGACCATAGCTCCAGCTAGGCTGTAAAAGGCATTTGGGGAAAAATTCCTCCTAGAGCTGTTCTTTGAGCTTCTGTGCCCTGGTTAAAGGCTTTAGCTTTTTTTT
>VZTO01003206.1:57050-84652 GCA_013400615.1 Syrrhaptes paradoxus | reverse complement strand
CGCCCCCCCGGGGGCCACCGCTACGGGCACCGCCACCGGCCCTGCCGCCGCTGCCGCGCGTCCCCCCGACGGCTCCGCCCGGCCCGGCATCGCAGCCACCGCCTTCCCGGCCCGGAGCGGCCACAGTCGCCCGCCGCCCTTTTATCGTCCCGCCGTCGGCCCCGGCTCCAATCACAACCCGGGGCGGCGGGGGGGGGGCGCTCCCAATCCCCGGATTAACGGTCCCGGGCCCCATCCCACCGCCCCGGCCACGCGCCCCTCCCTCGGGTGCCCCCCCCACCGCCTCCCTCCGTCCCCTCCCGCCGTCCCTCCCTCTGCTCGCCCTGGCCCCCGCCCCTCGGTCTTCCCCATCCCCTCTCAGGGTCCCCTTCGGTCCCCATCAGTCCCTCCCCACGACCCCCTCGGCCCCACTCAGCTCCCCCACAAAGCCCCCTCACATCCCTGGAGGTTCCTTCCCGGGGTCTTCTCCCAGGACCCCCCACTATGTCCCTATGTCCCCTCTTCCAGTGCCCTCGCCAGGTCCCCTCCCCAGTACCCCCATCCCACCCTCGTGGTCCTTCAGCCCCACATCCCAGGGGAGACATCCCACCATGCTGCTCAGGACCCTGGGCTCGGGGATGGCTGAGGGCGGTGGGGCAGGAGCCTCCCTGACCCCCGGTGTCCTGCCACGGGGGCTGAGGCCACCTCGAGGTGCCTGGCCTCCGCGCTCCCTTTTGCTCCCAGGTTCTTGCACCCAGGCTGCAATTTTTCCCCCTTCCCTTCATCTGTTGATGGAAACGATTTACAACCAGCTTACACAGACCCGCCTGATCCAGGCCTGCGCTGGGCGGTCAGATTAACGGAGGGTCCTTCTGATAAAGATAATTACAAGGGGACTCCGCATTAACTTTGCATTATTAAAGAAAGACCCAAATCTCCCCTCGCAAGCTGTTCCCAGGATTAGCAGAACAATAACTTTCATTTAGGATAATTGCCGTGGCTGGCGCTGGGGGGCTGGCAGTGGGGGGGGGACCCTCTGGACCACCACGCTTCGCACCAAGAAAAGCGAACAGGTGCAAAGGGAGCGGGAGGTGGGGGGTGTCACACTCCCAAAGCCACCAAGCCATTGAGGGTCCCCATGTGCTCAGCACGCAGGGATGCTGAGGGCATCCCCACCCAGGGTGGCCCCCCACCCAGGGACAGGGCACCCCAGGGTCCCCTCAGGCACCTTCTCTTCTCCGGAGTGGTTTTGCCGCAGTTTTGCTGGAAGCGGAGACTTTCACTGCTAGGCAGGGAGGATCTGCCGCAGTAATTAGAAGCCATAATCCAGCCACCACCCACAACAAATTTCCTGTCCGAGCAGGTATTAGTGGATAAAACCCTAATTTTTGACGTTGTCCCAGAATCAGCTTGATTTCAGCAGTTTACGTTCAGGCTGAGCTGTTGGGAGAGATGATGAAGCCTTAAATATGCATATGGCCTAGGCATTTGGAAAGTTTGGGGATAAAGCACGTATAATTGCTCCTAATCAGTTTATGAAACATAAAAGCTCCAACCCAAGAGAAAGCCGATGGACGCAGAAATGGAAATAGCGATTAAATCTCCCTGTGCGGGCGAGGTGGCCTGGATACGGCGCTGCTGCCTGGGGTGGAGGGTGGCTGTGACGGCACCGCAGGGGACAGGGGCTGCCTCCGCTCCCAGGAAGGGGCTGTGGGACAGGGTGGGGGGACACATGTGCTGCCCCGGGCCAGCTCTACCAGCTGAGGTGAACAGGGACACCTCCACCGGTCCTTTGGACAATGAATCAGTTAAAGGATATCTTGATATATGCTCATCAGATAGGATTAGCTGGGATTAGACTAATCAGTAAATGTTTCTCTGCTCATTATTTTCCAGGGAAGATTTTCAGCTGATTCTCCGACGCCAAAAGATTATTAATCGCTTAAAGAGCAGAACATCAAACGTCGCCCCTTGCTCTAATTTCCTTGGGGTTCCCCCCTCCACGGGCAGGGCGCCTGCACCAGCCGGCCCGGCAGCCCCCGGGGTGCCCCAGCCCCCAGCCTCTCAGCGCAGGGGCTCCTCCGCAGACCCACAGCCCAGGGGGGAGTGCTGCCCGCAGCTCTGCTCCCTGCTGCACTTTGCAGGACAAGGGGAACAGCGAGGTGGGACAGTCCCCCAGGTCTCCCCTCCTCCCCGGCGCTGCTCCATCACCATTCCAGGCACCCACCGTGGCCAGCGGTACCCTGCGGGTTGGCATAGTGAGGGCGCACAGGAGGGGACGGGTGCCTGGGGCTGGCCAGGCGCTGGGGACAAGCCTTGCAACTCCTGGGGGGGATTCCAAATAGGAGCACTGTTCCGGTAGCCCCCTCCTCAGCCAGCCATGGCTCTGGAGCTGCAGCTGGGGGGTTTTGGGGCTGCTGTCTTTGCAGGGACGTGAAACTCAGGGAAAGCCCAGAAGGATGTGCGCTCGCCTCACAACCACCTGCTGTAGCGACGAGGAGGGGGTAGCAAGGAGAAGGTATTGAAGGGGCTGGTTGAGGGGATTAGTAATGGGATAAGACAGCTTTCACCTCCCTGCTTTAGATATGAATCAGGTCAATAAAAAAGGACCATCTGACAGTTGCAGGCAGCTCAGGGTGGAAGAGGTTGGACGGAGACCCGTGTCCAAAAGCCTGGCTTCTTCTGTACACCCACCAGTGAGACCAGCACCCACAGTCCCAGACCGGCGCTCCCAGCTGGCTCCCAGCACTCCCAGCTGGCTTCCAATATTCCCAATTGGCTCCCAGCACTCCCAGCTGGCTCCCAGTACTCCCAGCCAGCTCCCAGCACTCCCAGCCAGCTCCCAGTTCTCCCAGCCGGCTCCCAGCACTCCCAGCCAGCTCCCAGTGCTCCCAGACAGCTCCCAGTGCTCCCAGCTAGCTACCAGTGCTTCCAGCTGGCTCCCAGTGCTCCCAGCCAGCTCCGTGCCATACACCCGCAGCAGCTCCTGGCGACCTGAGGCAGGAGGAAGGTTGGAGCCTGGTCCCCAGGGCTGCTGTCAAAGCCACCACCCTCAAGTGCCAGCTCCGCAGGGCAAGCTCAGCCAGCTGGGTGGTGGCCATGGTTGACCTTGCATGGGTGTAAAAGGTGGCCCTCCAGCGCAGAGCAGCTGATGGCAACGCAGGCGATTTGGCATGGGTGGGAGCCTGACGAGAAGGTCTCTTCCTCCGTGAGCACGGACAGAAGGAGAAGGGCTTTCCTTCCACCTCCTCCGTGTCCTGTGCTCAGGGAGGTGACGGCTGGTGTGAAAGCCTTACCTCTGATACACGAGTGAAAAGGAGCCGAGAAATACATCCATCGCGAGGGGAGAAGGCAGCCAAGGGGGGCTTTGAGATGAGGCACGGCCGTATTTCACAAGGCTGAATCCCCACCTCGGAGCTCCAGATGGGCTTCCTCCTTGTGCTGAAGGCGTGGGACCTTTCTGAGGTTGCAGCCAGGGCTGAGCGGTGGGTTCTGCATGTGCTCCTGGCCAGCTGGGAGTAGACCTGTGTAACGGCCAAACCTCCTCTGTTTCGGGGTGAGGGATGTGCAGGGGCAGGCGGCACGGTGCGGTGAAGCGAACGGGGAAACCTGTTCTCCCAGCGCTGCTGGGCTGCGGAAAGCGTTTCGTTTCCAGCTAGAGCTGATGAGGGCAAAGCGAAGGGTTGCGGGTGAACACAGCTGGCGGCGCGTGCCACCTGCTCAGCGCTGCGACATCGCCAGCCAGGCTCACTACAGGTGCACTGGCAGCCCTCATTTGGCACCGGGGCGGGGGGGTCCCTTTCCATATTCCACTCTGCATGCCCCAGAGACATCCCCGCTAATTCCTCTGCACAGATTTCTGTCTTAAGGCATTTGCCTTTGATTAAAACCAGAAGAGCAGTCACAGTTTAAGTGGAGTTTAAGAGCAAACCATGTGCCGCTGCACAGGGCTCTCACATCTGGAGTGTTGCAGATTTAATCAAAGTGCTGGGAAGTGCCGCACGCAGACAGCTGTCACAGCAGCCTGGAGCCCATCTCCTAATTAATCTGTAGCCAAACACGGGGTAAACAAATGACCATCAAGGTGCTGCACCTACAACGGTGACTGGAGGCACAACTGGCCTCCCGTTGGTGAGTAAGTGGAGCTCACGCCATGTGTCTCCAGGAGCTGTAGGTGATGCAGCCCATGGAAAGCCGTGTCCCTGCTCGTAGGGATGAGACTGGGGCATGTCCCAGAGGTGTCAAACCTCAGGTGATATATGGGAACATGAGGGACAGGCTGCTCAGGAAGAAAGCCAGGCAGAGCGGGCCACTGGCTGCTCCTTCAGCTGCTGCTTTTCCCTTCCACTCAGTTGTTGTTTTCTAGTCCCGTTTACCTGCTCATCTCACACCCCTGTGGGAAACTCCCTCCTGCCCTGTACAAGGTGTGGGAGCTGGGACACAGCCTGCCCTGGGGATGCTCTGCCTGCCGGGACCCAGAGCCCCCCCAGTGCCTGCTGGAGGTCCCGGGCAAACTCCGCTGGCTTCCACAGCCTTCTGCAAAATCTGGGTAGCGGCAAAACGGGGCAGGTCCACGCTTGGTTCTCTGTGGTGCTCATTCACAGCTCATTAAAGCTAATTGAAATGACTATTGAAGCTGGGTCTGTGTGGGTGCTTGGAAGTCCCGGGCACACAGCACAGCTAGGCTGGGAATATCCAACTGTGGGGAGCCCCAAACTAGCTGATGGACTGTCCGCTCCAATTAGCCCCACAAAGGAGCTATTATTCCTCTGCACTATGCTTGTCCGATTACTTTATCTTATTATTTTTTGATCATTCCTCCAAAATGTGCTAATTAAACATAAATCACCAAGTCAATTAGAGAAACACTCATTAAAGAAGAAAAGCAAAAAAAAATATCAGCAGAAGAAAAATGGCTGTGAGGCTCCCAAGCACACACAATAGCTGCCACATTCATTAAATCAGCATCTCCCAAAAGAGGGGTAGACATTGTCCCACTCTGGTACACACCCTGGAAATGAAACTTCCCAAGCGATGGAGTCAGATTGGTTTCTTTCTTTCTTTCTTTCTGGAAAAACAGCATTTCGCCACCACCTTCGGGTTTCTTTTACATTTGGCACAGAATTTTTGGGTCCCATGAGGGTCTTGAGTCCAGGACAATGGAACCCCCTGGAAGATTTTTACTGACCTTTGTGGGTTTTGAACTGAACCTCGATTCTTAACTTCCAGCCTGGAAGACTGTCAGACAATTTCTGATGGCAGCAGTGATGGGCAGCTGCTCCATGCACGGCGTGGAACGGGCAGGGGAAAGGGACCTGCCCATGGTCAGGCAGCAGGGCCAGGGCAGAGCTGGGAGCCGAAGCTTGCCACGTCCTAGTGCGGGCATCTGATCCAGGTGCCATGGGCGTTGTTGCTGCTCTGCCCTCACCCTGGGTGTCACATCATAAAATATCCCAGTCTGCAGCAGTGGGAAATCTGGGCTTGGCTACAGGACTCTGGTCTCTTGACCTGTCTGAACCTTAGATACTGTCCTGGGTTCAGCTGAGACAGAGTTTACTTTCTTCACAACAGCTGGTAAGGGGCTGTGTTTTAGATTTGTGCTCAGAAGAAAGCTGATAACAGTTATATTTATCGTTGTTGCCAGGACAGTCAACGTCACTTCAGCTTCTCTGCTGGGCCAGTGTCTGCAGGGGCAGGAGAAGCTGGGAGGGAGCACAGCCCTAGTGACCAGTCCAGGATTCGACCTTAGGTTTGGGATTGAGTCCCAAAGCAGCCAATGGTCTATTCCATAACATGCCCGTTGTGCCCAGTAAACAGGTGAGGACCCTCTGGAAGATCATCCCTTCTTCTGCCTTCGGGTCAGCTCTTTTCCAGGTCGCCTCTCTCAGGGTGGTCCCTCTTGCCAAGTCGTCTCCCTCCCTTGGTCAGCTCTGGGTCTGGGACGCTCGGACTGTTCTCTCCATTCCGTGAGTGCGGTTTTGGGACTCTCCCTGCTCCGGGATCGTTAGCCAGGAACAGGCTGAGCCTTGGTCATTGGGTGGGGGGGGGAGTATCACTGTGTATCACTCATTTGTATATTTGTATATTGGATTATTATTATCATCATTACTATTTTCAATATTATTGTAGTTTAGTTATTAAATTGTTCTTATCTCAGCCCACAACTCCTTTTTCCCTTCACCCCTTTAATTGTCTCCTCCATTCCCGGGAAGGGGGGGAGGGTGAGTGAGCAGTTGTGTGGGGTTGGCTCCCAGCCAAGGGTAAACCCATCACAGATACCCAGCAACGTGCTGAGGAACGGGGCATGCCTCACACCTTCGAGAACCACAGCTACAGCTCTCAGCTGCAAGGGATGTTGGAAAAGCTCAGGAACAACCGGGTTGTTTTGGAAACCATTGGTCCCAGGAGGTGAAGGAGTGATGGAGAAGTGCCAGGGCTGCAGATGGCCCTTGTGAGAACTGTCTGCTCCTCTGGTGACTTGAAGGTTGATTTGTTTCTCTGCTTGGACCCTTCACCTCACGGCCTTCTTTCCCTCCCAGACATCTCTGCCCTCTCAGCCTCCAAGCCACCTCTCTTACTTTAGGTGCCTGTCCAGTGGTCATTGTCACAACACCCGCACCTCCCTGCATTTGCTTCTTCCTGCAGCCTCCCAGGGCTTTCCCAGTTCTCAGCCTGGGAGCACAGCGAGCCCACAGGCAGCATCTTCTCCACGTTCATACCCAGCACCTTGCTGAGCAGAAGCCTCCCAGAACAAACGTGTCCCTTCCCACCTCCCCACCCTGACCTGCCGCAAGTGGGAAGCGAGCGTCTGGCCCTCCAGACACAGGGAAATCCAGGAAAAACTGTGAAGCAGTGATTTCAGGATTTCTGATATTTATCCACTGAGGCTAGAGTAAGGGGGACTTCACTTTATTCTGACCCCAAAGTGGTGGAGGGTCCAGCTCCGCTCAGGGTGAAGGTGTTGCCCAGCCTTCGCATTTCCAAACCAGTTCAGCCATGCCTAATCGTAGGCGCTATGCTATGAGACCTGACAGAATTACTTCTCCTTTAATTAATCTCCAAATTTGCTATCTGAGTGCCGTGCCATATGGTATTGATTTTTCAGCTTGGTAGGACAGCCTTTGCCATGAAAGAAGCTAACCTAATTAAAGCAGGGGACACCCCGCGCACGGGCAGCTACTCTCACTCCTGCCTTGGATCCTGACCGCCTTCTGGATCCGCTCTCCCAGCTGCAAACAGGTGCCGAAACGCAGCGCCTCTGCTTGAAGGTGAATTCAGAGGTTTCCGCCGTGCAAAGAGGTCTGGGTCCTGTTCCAGGAGAAGCAATCCTTGGTTTTCCCATCCCAGCCCTCTCCTCTTTGCGGGCAATCCTGTTATTTGGTGTCAGAAACACCGATATGAGGTACGGTTCCTGTAGCTCATTTCACCCACTTCACTTGGCCCTGCAGGAGAGGTCTCCAACGCCCAGCTTCCCTCCACACTGCAGGGATGTGTTTTCTGCACTCTGCCGCTGCAGAAAGAGCAGCTTTTGGATGCAGAAAGAGCAGCTTTCACCTTGCGTGGACTTGTTTCTCCTGCCAGAGCTCAGCCCTGCTCTCACCAGCATCACTCCTCAGGCACCTTATTCTCCTCTTCTTTTTCCTTCAGCTCCTTCCTTTGCAGCAACTACTTGTAAAATGTGTAAAATTTTCTTGTGGGATTAATTTGTCTTATCATAAAGGAGAGATTTTAGCACAAAGCACAGCTTTCCTGCCAGCTCCTGCTCTTTGCTTTGACATGTTTCCTCCAACACAGTCAAGGTGGACCTTGATGCCAAAAGGGAACCTGTCGTCCAAAAGGAACAGATTGAATGTTGCCAACAACAAACAGCTACTTCATCACCTCAAATAAGGCACTGCCACACTGTGGGAAAAAAGGAGGAGGAAAAGGATTAAGAGGAAGAAATAAACCTCTCCCTTGTGGGGTCATTGCATGCAGCCTTCCCCTTCAGCTCGAGGTTTCACTGGATTTTGAAGGTGGAATAAACGTATTTTCTTCCTATCTGGAAATGGCAGCGAAGGCTCTAGTTTCCTTTTGCTCGGTACCCAGAAAGGTTCCAGGTTCACCAGGGAAGAGATGCCTGGTTATCAATTCCCTTCAGCATCTCCCTGCTCACCCTCCTTTGTGGCTCCCGCAGTGCTCAGCCGCCCAAAGCATCTTCCAGCTTCCTGAGACGTGAACGCACGGCGGTGGTGGCAAAAACCCAGGAGAACATCCTTCCCTCTGCTCTTCTTGCCCTGCCCAGCCCAGGGCAGGAAACCTCTGTGCCAGCCCCATTTTGGGGTGCTCACCGCCCCGGCGCAGGGCAGGAAACCTCTGTGCCAGCCTCGTTTTGGGGTGTTCACCACCCCGGCACAGGGCAGGAAACCTCTGTGCCAGCCCCGTTTTGGGGTGCTCACCGCCCCAGCCCAGCAGAGCATCTTTGAGGGTGGATGCAGCTCACCCCCGTTGAGGGTGTCCTACCCCCCTTCCCCTCGCTTTTGTTGGCCATCCCGGCACTGTAACGGCCAGTGGGTTACCTGCATCTCCCCTCCTAGCTGGGAGCCCACAGCCCATCCTTCCCTCTCTTTTTAAGTGAGCCCCACTTTGTTGCTTTTCCTCCCGAGGGGGGATGTAACGAAGAGCCCTGTGGCCCCGCGCGGTGGCCGAGTGTTCATTTGTTTGGCGAAGGAGCTGCTGGGGCTACGGGAAGCTCTGAGCGTGCCAGCACGAACTGTGGCCGGCGTGAGCTGCACAGCGGGCTGTGGGACAGCCGTCCCCAGGGACAACCTGAGAAAAGAGGCAATTAGCCAGCCCCTCGCTAGCACAGCGGGAGCAGTTCAAGGGGAAAGAAAAGCCGAGCCCTGGCAGTAATGACATTTTTCCACATGGGTAAATGCATTGATCTGTGACAAACAATACCAGGCTGTGCCTCTGCCCACGCACAGAGGAGGAGGAAGGATGGGAGAGCTTCCCCCTGCAAGATGCTAGAGGCAGAAGTTTCCCAGCTTCCCTGGCAAGAAGCTGGATGGATGTGGAGGATGCGGCCCCAAGGATGTACCTTGCTGAAACCAGCCTGGGTCTTGCCCAGGGACAGGCTCCCCAGCAGGCGCCAGGAGCTCCTCCTTAAAGGCAAGTGCAACACGGACAAGCTTTGTGCACGATCACATCCCGTGTCCTTAGAAAGTCCTACAGAGCAGAAAAGCAGGGTCCAGAGCACTCGAGCAAAGCTTGAGAACAGAGCTACCCTGGGGTAAAACACTGATTCATTGAGGCTAAACAGTGTCGATTAGATCTGCTTCTGTCCCTGATACCTTAACTCATTACCGTAGCCTTAGTTGTCTTTCGCCCATCCCCTGCGAGGCTGTGACTGCCGGCTGATCCCATGCTTGTAGAGCACCTGATGTAAGAGCATTTGGGTAACACCCCAAGGGATGCCTGGGCTGGGGTGTCTCTCCCAGGGCAATTCCCCATCCAAAGGCTGAACCCTGGCAGACCTGGACACCTGCTTTGCTTGGAGCAGTTCCTCCTCCTTCCCTGCTTTTGGGAAATAGCCGGGTGACCACACAGAAATACCACTGCTCAGACAGAAGCGGCGGGACCTCTCCAGAACATCCTACACCCTACGGACCAGGCATCATGCACATCTGAGAAGAAACACATACAAGTGTGTTATTAGTGTCTTGCCTTTGAGTGGACAAAGTGGTTTAGGAGAGCATAGGGCAAAGAATGCATTCTGCCCGAAGAGCTTAACTTCTAAGCTTTAATCAGAAGAATTAGGGTTTTACTTTTGGCTCTAATTTAATCAGAAGGAATAGCGGAGGCGGCCATGCCATTTTGTGGGCAGGGTGCTATCTGCTCAGGGCATTCCCTCCTGCCTTGTGTTCCCCAGGCAGCACCGCCGGGTGACCAGGCTCTGACTGCCAGGGACAGGCACTGTCCCGATGGCCACAGCTCAGCTCTGAGCACCTCAGGCAGGATGACAGCAGCCCTCTGCGCTCCAAGGGAGCTGCCCAGGCTGGCTTTGCCCTCCCATTGCAGGCTCAGCTCCCATGGGGCTCTCTGAGGTCTCAGCTCCCTGGAAACACATTTGTGCATCTCACGGCAGCTCCAGCAGGTCTCTGAGGTCACTGCTCACTCAGCATTCTCCTTTGGGCTCGAGCCATCAGGAGATGGCCCCTGATGGTGGTTTCATTGCCAGCTGGACTGCCGCCTGGGACCTGGCTTAGCCCAGCTTCCAGCACCCGTGTGGTCGCGTGGCTGTGCCGTGGGTGGAGTGGGTTTGGACGAGGTCTGCCTGTAGCAATAGTGAGCATAAAGCGAGGAGATCTGTTCCCTTCGCTGCTGACGCAGAGGTTGCAGACACCTTGGCAGACCTGTGCACCGGGATGGACCTGGGGCTAAATCCAGGGCAGGCATCGCTCTTCCCCCGATTCAGCACCTGCCTCACCCATCACATTGGCATGGGATGGCAAACTGGCACTGCTGGGAGCAACATTTCACCTGGTAAGCTCCAATTCAAGGCAAAGGGCCCCGAACTGGGACTGGTGAAAGTAAACCACCCCATCCTGATGTCAGCTGCGATGGCCAGAGGGCTTTCATCACTCACCTCTTTCCACCCTCTTTTTTTTTTGACACTCTCTTCTGTTCACTTTTGCACAGGAGGAAGCGGATCCCACCACAAAGCCAGGCCCCGGGGCACGCCGCCACCCCGCCACTCTCCTCCCTGGCCACAGGGAATTCCCAACCACGGCAGCAGGGAAATATCAGGTGCAAACACTGGATGTGACCCTCATCCCAATGCCTCTCACTCCTCCTGACTGTGTTTCCAGCCCACAGAAGTGCCTTGGGTCTTCCTGAGCAAAATCTAATCAGGCCTGTGCAAAAAAAAAAAAAAAAAAAAAAAAAAAAAAAAGGGGGAAAGAAAAGCCCCGACCATATTTTTAAATAATACCAAAAAGCTGTAAGTATTTGGTCGCCCTGCTTGTTCTTACTGCCTGGGATCAGCCCGATTATTCAGGGATTCATTTTTATTTCTGAGTTTTATTTTTTCTCATTTAACAGCTGCACATTAATAAAAACTCTATTTATTGGAGGATTTGGCTGGGATTGCTATAATAAAATAGAAGGATTTGTGCTGAGCACTAAAAGAACTCTCTGCAAAAAGTAGTGTTTTTCCAGTGATTAGGAGCACCGGAACATATTGTTTTGCTGTGTAGCCCCGCCACTGCCGAGGACAGTGACAGATGTCTTGTGTTAATGTTGAATGATTAAATGCCATTTCTGAAGCCACTCCCTAGATGTGCAGCACGGTGCTGCTTCACCCACACAATCTGCCTTCAATCTGTTCCGTCCGCCGAGAGCATCCTGCCTTGTCGGGAGCCCTCAGCACAAACCTAGCTGCACGCCGTGCCCCAGAGCCAGCCCATGTCCAGCCAGCGTCAGGACATCAGCCTTTCGGTCACCCTGTAAGGACCAGGCCAACCATCACTGCGACTCCAAGACGGAGGACGCAGCCGGTAGAAGCGGAGACACAAGTACAGCTCTTGGGCTTCTCATCCTCCTGCGGTGTTCTTCACCCGCACCACTGGGTAGGGCAGGTTTAGTGGGAAACATGAGGCCAGCCCAAATGTCACCAATTCCGCTGCTCTGCTCCAAGAGGCAGTATGTCCCTGCGCGTGGGCCTCTCTTCTATCCATAGGCCACTGCTTGTGGCAGCAGAGGCTTCCTTCGGCTCATTTGTGACCCTTGCCTTTGAGCAAGGCAAAGGACATCCCAATGACGGGTGTCTGCAGAGCCATGTCCAGCTGCCAGGGTGCTCCTCTAGCACTGGCTTACTTGCTTTCCAGTGCCCCCCAGCCCATCTCCTTTTGCTCCCTTGTTCTGCTATACCGCTGCAGCCCAACACCCACACCCCGCTCTGCCCAAAACCAAGCAGGTGACTTGACTCTGCGAAAAAGAACCTCTGCCCAGGAGGAGAAGATGGGCAGGCTGGCAGCAAAGTGGAAACGGTGGCTCGCTGCTGTCCACCTGAAATTTAGCAAATGGTGGTGCTCCTCTTCTAAAAGCCTGCTCTAGCCTCAGCAGTCCCACAGAGAGATCAATACCCAGGGAGATGCACAAACACACCCACACGGATCCTTGAGCAGAACATCTGTAGCCTCTGGAAGTATGTTGTATTCACAAAACCATTATCTGTTTGGCATCTGTTGCAATGACCTACTGCAGCGATGAGTCATTCGCACACCACTTCGGACCCACACGTGACACCCGAGTCCCAACTCAGCGCCGAGGATAAATAAGGTTGTTTCCCCAAATAGAGCCGATGTGGTGGGGGAAGGGAGGAGCCAGCTGGGGAAAATCTGGTTGTTCACATGCATTCACACATGTCGCCACAAGTCCTGCCAGTCAAGGAAAAAATACGGCAGAGGGGGGAACCTCAGCAAGCCAGGAGGTGCAGAAAGATGTTAAGGGGGGGGATGGCCCCTCGGGAAGCCAAGCCGAGATGGTGTGAGTGCACCCGTTCGCACCACCTGCAAACAGCACCCTTCTGCCCACCTCCCTTCCCTTCTTCCCCCCCCCCTCCATGCACCCTGTGGATGCAGGGACAATGTTCCCCCTTGGCCCCGGACCAAGTGCCACCGAAGACGTTGGTCCCTGGGCTGCAGTGGCCTGGCTGTGCAAGGCGGCTCCGCTGCAAAGTGCGAGGAAGCGGGAGGGCAAGGTGGTGCCAAGCAGCAGTGGGCCCAAATTGACTTATTCCTGCCACCTCTCCTTTGAATAAAGAGGAAACCTGCTATCGCTCGCTAATCCATCAGTCTGACAGGCCAAGTAAAAGCAGGTTGCCCGCTCGCTTTCACTTCTCCCCCAACTTAATCTCTGTGCTAAATTACAAGTTGATAATGGGTTCCCATTAATTATTGATTTTCCAGATAATACTTGTTAAAGTAGAATTAATGCTATTGTTTCTGAACAAGTACTGCCCAAATACTGTGTTTAGCGGGCTTGTAATCAGCTTTACCCACTTCTCCTCTAATCTGATTGAAACAGATTTCCTACCAAATCTTTTTTATCATTTTGTTGATATTAAAAGGTCACATATTTATGCCTGCCCAAAAGTTTAATTTAAGTTGCTGCAATTGATTATCATTGCATGTTCGTGCGTGAGCAGCAGAGTGCTGATGGACGTGACTTTGATTTAGACTAGGAACGAGGAAGCAGAAAGAAAACTGAAGTACACTTTCTATGGCTCTCAGCAAGCGATGTTAGGCTTTGTACATTTTAGCTTATTTTCCCAAGCCCTATATTATGATTCTGTTCATCATAATGCCTTTTGACCCGCTGCATTTACTCCATCATAATTATCCTTTAATACTCTTATAAATGAAGTTTTAGCTTATCTTCTGTTAATTCTCAGAACAAGCAAAGCACACACGTAACAAACGAAGCCATCTAAATAAAGTGCTTAACCCTTTTGGTGGCTTCCCTTGGCTTCTCAAAGGTGGGCTGTGCATTTCAGAGGTAGGCGGCTTAATCACGCTTCCTCTGATGAGACGCAGAGCACGCGACGTCATTTCGGCCCCTCTTCGAGCCAAGCCTCTATGAGAAGCAGAAGCAATGAATTAAAACCAAAACAAAACTATCTGGGAGGAGTATCTCCGATCAGCCTGGGATTTCTATGGTGCTTTGTGGCCACCCAAGCCTAGTGGCACCCAGGACCTGAGATGAGCTGGAAAGGGAAGGTGGAGGTGGCTTGTCTCAAGCACCTGAAAGGCTTCAATGTGACTTCCAGCTTGGCCATGAGCTGTCACTGAGCCCTCAGACAGCTCAGGTCTCTAGGACATGGAGGGAATATCCTCACCAGGTCTGCCCTGTGTGCCTGCACCTTGGAGCAGAGACCGTCTATCACAACACAGCCTAGGATGGAAAACGTCCTCATCCTCCACCTTGTTTCTCCTCCATGGCCATGCTCAAGCCATGGAGGAAATAGGTTGGTCCAACAGACGTTTCAGGGTTTGGCACATAATCACATCTCAGCTAGGGTCTCAACAACAGTTTCTATAAGTACAAATATTCCAGGAATATGATATCTAGGGAGCGCAAAGACCAGCACTGTCGTGTTTGCAGCTGTAGCTCTTCTGCAGATGATAAAGCTGCGGCCCATCTCTGCTGTGCCCTGATTTCCACCAGGAAAACCACCTTGCAATGAGTGCTAGGTGGCTGGGCACCCCACCCAGACAGCCCTGAATGTCCCAGATGGGAACAAGATCAGTAGGGGATCTGTGGCACAAGAAGAGGTCACCTCCCTGGCAGAAGATGCCTGCTGCTGCTGGCAATGCAATTGCCATGGTCTCTCCACTTATTTACTATTATTATTCTATCTCTGCAGTTATTTGTTATTAGCATGACAAGCAAATCAAGAGAAGGTCCCTTTCCAACAGAGTCTGCTAAACCTGGACATGGAAGGGTAGAAAAATGGAGCATTATTTTCCCCAAAGGAGATGAGACACAGAGCTTAAGGACCAGATCCATTATTGGCTTGAGCTGCCTGTGGTTCAGACTTCAGGTGTCTACGTGCAACCCTGCAAAGCTTAAACAAACACTTTCTCAGCAGGTGGTCAATGGCCAGCCCGAGTGGCCGCACATCTCCCCAGGACGCGTGGCAGTGAGGAATGCTGGAGAGAGTCCAGCGCAGAGCCACAAAGATGATGAAGGGAATGGAGCACCTCCCTTATGAGGAAAGGCTGAGGGAGCTGGGTCTCTTTAGCTTGGAAAAGAGGAGACTGAGGGGTGACCTAATTAATGTTTATAAATATGTGAAGGGTGAGTGTCAGGAGGATGGAGCCAGGCTCTTCTCTGTGACATCCAGTGATAGGACAAGGGGCAATGGGTTCAAGCTGGAACATAGGAGGTTCCACTTGAATATGAGAAAAAACTTCTTTACAGTGAGGGTGACAGAGCACTGGAACAGGCTGCCCAGAGAGGTTGTGGAGTCTCCTTCTCTGGAGATATTCAAAATCCGCCTGGATGCGTTCCTGTGCGATCTGATCTAGGTGTTCCTGCTCCGGCAGGGGGATTGGACTAGATGATCTTTTGAGGTCCCTTCCAAACCCTAACATTCTGTGATTCTGTGATTCTGTGTGAATGGAGATGGGGGGATGCTTCCACCACCAGACCATTGTCCTGAGATAGCTCCACGTACAGCAGGGACTCATCTGCTTCAGTCTTTCCTTCCCCACACGCATCCTGCATCTGCCTGTTCTGAAGGCAAACTGCTTTAATTTCCTATCAGTACATCAGAGGGCATCTCACCTGCATCATTCAGAGGACAACTCATTAGGGACAATTCTTAAGATCCTCTTGTACAGACTGGGTAAACTCTGCAACTTGCCAGTGAAAATCAAACAGATTTTCATGGAAATTTGGTGATATTCAGTGAAAAGCTATTAGCGTGCATAATGAGAAAATACCTCATTCTCCCAAAGAAGGTTTTATGCCCAGAAGTGCACCTGCAATAACCTGGAAGGGTTAGATTATAGCTAGTAATGCCACGCAGACCTCTAAAGGAGATTAACTCAGGAGTTCTGGTATTAAAGGTGTGCTGTTCGTGAGTCCAACTCCCCTACAGCGATACGCACTAAACAGTACTAAAAAGGGTTAACAGCCATGAACGGCTGTACGAGACAACTCACCCACATTGGTGCACATTCCAATAAAAAAAAAATCTCAATAAATGACAAATGAAACAGCCGTCCTATTTCGTCCCCAGCCCATCTTACTTGCTTTCTAATATTATTTGCCCTCACAAAATCCTGTTATGATTTTTTTCCCCTGGTTTTCTCAGCAAGATGAGGATTCTCTCAAAGTCACAGGGCTGGATCCTCAGCTGCTGTGGACTGACCCAGCTTTGGCAGCTAATGGGACTGATGTTGACTGACATCAGCGGGGAGCCTGGTTGCTCCTCTGCTTCACGTGGAATGGACTCACCAAGATTATCAGATAGCAGCTTTAAGGCTATAATGTTTTTATTGTAAAGAAATCACTCTAAAAGCATTTTGCCCTATCCAGTTTTTAAGAATCCAATCCTCTGCTGTAGCTTAAGGACAAACACTTTAATGATTACCACCAGTACAGCCAAGGCCAACTTGAGAAATTTTTATTTATTTCCTCATAACATAATCCATGTTCCATAGAATTTGCCATGTGAAATATACTCCTGTGTAATACCAGAGTGTTAATGGCACAGAGTAAAACCACAAGCTGGTTTGAAATGCAGAGATTTTGAAGGAAAAGATATGAAATCACATAATGCAGCTCCATAATCATTTGACAATAAATGATCCTTTTATCCGATTATTATTTCAGTTGCTTGCCTTTAATAAAATGCAGAAGTTACCCATTCTCCAAAGCATTTGGACCACCGTTATGACCAAAGAGTGGTGGCCTGTACCAGGAAAGGTGGGTCCTAGTCCTTCGTTACCCCTGAGATGCTCAAATCTTGGGACCACCAATGGGACTGAGACACAGGATCACACTATTAACTGCTCTAAACTGCAGCAGTTCCAACGAGATCGTCACACCAATGGTTACCGACTAGTAGGCAGGACACGGCGGGGACCAGTACAGGAATATAGACAGCGCTGAAAAAGACTGTTTCTAATAGAGTCCAAGTGCGTAACAAGGAAGTCTCTACATCTACCAAGAGCAAACGTTATCTCCTGCTCGTCAGCTATCTTTCCTACAGAATGTTGCTTGTTAAGCTGCCGTTCACAGTTCAGAATAATTCTCTTTGAGTCAATAAACTTTTGCAGTTTTAAACAAAGAAGGAAGCAGTGGTCACATCTTCTGCCCATAGCTGCAGGAAACTACCCGCTCCTTAATCTTCCAAGGGGAAATTCTCCAACACTAGTAGATGACTTAATTTGTAAAGAATCTGGGAGAGCTAGCACAGCACCAGGAAGTCTTGCTTTTTATGGTCTCAGAAAAGACAAACGATCCTTTCCCATCAGATTAGAAGTTGGCTCAAAGAAGGTAAGCATGTTGATAAAATGATACTATGGCTTCTCAAAGGAATTTGATTTCATTCTGGCTTAAAATAAGTGTTATACAACATTGGCTGTGCCCATATTGACCATTTTTCAATCTGTTTCACTGCTAAATCCTCAAATCAACACTAGCTTTTTCTCAGCCCAGTAGAGTTTGGTTAACCTCCGGGCTGCAAAGAAACATTAAATGTTACCAGGTTTTCCTCCCATTTGCAGAGGATTAAAAAAAGAGCGCTAAATAACACAGGGTCAGGTCAGATACGCAGACAAATTTAACCACCTGCAGAAATATATTTTGTTTTCAGAAAAACTACAGCCAAACACAAGCCATGGGAAAAAAAAATGGTGACTGGTGACTGTCCTTTGGGGTGGTGCCTAAAATAGCTGAAGAAAATGTTGAATAAAATTCCATGGTTGGGACACATTCTCTCTCTGAAGTGAGATTAATTTGGATAAGAAAGAAGGGACACATTTTTCTTCATGGGTTCCCCAGTTTTATTTACAGCAGCCAAAAAAATGGACTGTTCTTAGCTGCGCCAGCTATAAACTTGGCTGCTCATACGTGGTGCCACATGTACCTGGGGTACATTAAAATTATTCACCCCCAGAATAGATATAATGAGAAACTAGGGCATAAATATATGAGGCAGAGATAGTTTTTTCTATTTTTGTTTTGTTTTGTGGCCCCTGGGGACTGAACAACAGAGATGTAGAGGGGGATTTGCCGTAGGTAACTCACCTAATCAGTGCACAAGAAAATACGTGTTGAATTTCTGGAGGAGAAGGGAAGGAAAGATGCAACTTCTCTTGCCTTCACAAATTCTGTAATTTTGCCTCCCAAATAGTCTAGTGGAAAAAAACACTAGACTACAGAGCAGTTACGCAGATCCGTGACATGGGACCTGATTTTCACATGTGCCCCACTCTACCCAGTTCCCACTGAAAGCTACGAACATTGCATCCTCACAGCAGCCCAGAAATTCAGGCACCATGTATTTACAACAATGCCTCCAGGCTTTTTATGACTTTTTCTTGTAATAAACAGGCAATGATGAATGCAGCCAAGAAAGATGTGCCAGAACAGAGGTATGTGTCAGGGAACGAGCCACCAGAGCCAGGCTGGACAGGAATGAAGTGGCTGACCTAGTGCTAACAGACAGATCTTCAACAAAGTCAACAACTATGCCAAATAAGCAAGCTCTTGTTAGAACAGTATTTTTCAAAGTCTTTACAGCTGTCAAAGATATTTGCCGAGCAGTAAGTTTTCTTTCTTTCCCTTGATGAACTACTTGAAATTAAAGATCTTCCCGGCAGAGCACCTACACCAGCAGCCTCTGAGATTTCCCAGAAGAAACGCGTATGGCCACGTAGCACGTTCACGCCTCCTGACCATAACTTCCTTTTCTTTAACTTTTCACAGCCCTGATAAAAGCCCTGGGACTGCCAAGGGTCTGGACATCCGGCTGAAATCCAGTGGTCCAGAAGGCGATGATCCAGCAGCAGCTGAATGGTTCTATTTGGGTCTGCAAAGCGTGTGAGCAGCTGAGCTCAAAGCCAGCTCAGGAGAACCCTTCTCCTTCCTCGTGATGGGGCAGACACATCGGCAGGCTCAAAGCTGGGTAACTGAATCCTTCGACACCTGCAAAAATTCTCAAAGGTGGTAAGAGCACAAACGGTTTCTTTGGCATGCATGGGCTCACTGGAACATCTGACCAAAATGCCCAGGTATGACTGATGGTGATAGAGCCACAGCTCACGGATATTTTTCTTCTGCTGATTAGGTGGCAGTGATCTGCACTTTGGGTTCTTGAACTGGGGAACTAAATGCAGTGCTAACACTGAGCAAGACTGTCTGTTCTGTCCGACTCCATTCCTTCCAACATGATGCTCTGCCAGCTCCAGCAAATTCGCACCAGAATAAAACTGATGCGGTTAAATCAGGCTGAATATACTGGGGGCTCTGGCACTTCTTCAGCTGTTGAAATCCCAACATGGGATTTCTCCAAAAATGCAGAAGCAGTTCGGTTACAGGATTGGGGTCACATCTCCAAGCACAGAGCATATGCACCAACGATGGCAGTACAAGCTGACAGCTGTCAATAGATTTTCTCTCACCAGAAAAAAAAAAAAAGCTACTAAATGAGCAAAAAACTTTGCAAAACGCATGTCACCATTTCACCAGCATCAACCTAGAGGCTTAGAAACATGCAGAGGCAACATCCCTGGGAAGCACTCTTTTTGTCTCGGGGATCCAACCCATTGGTTCCTCTCCAAGGAAGAGGCGAGAACCGCGTGCGTGTGGAGAGAAAGGCGTTTGTCCAAATTACCTTGTTTATTCATGGGCCTTCCTTAACAGTAATGATAAGAATAATAAATCCTGTGGGAGCAATGTAACTAATTCACGCGCGGATGCGCAAATGGGCAATTTGCAAACTAATTGACCCCGCACGATATGCCGTGGAGACAGGTTTGTCCTAACAGTGGCTCTGCAGACTTTTTGTACGTGGCGGCTGCCTGGTAAGAGGCGGTTGAAATGCTTTCTGGGCAAACAATGGGCTTGCTCAAGTGTGCAACTATTTCGGAGGGAAGCTATCCCGCCCACCCCGGGTGGCAAAGGTTTGTTCTGCCTGCGTCCAGCTGCCGTGTCCTGCCAGGAAAATACAGGGGCCATGTGCAGGACAAAACAGTTTTGCCTTATTGCCTCTGCCAGCTCGGAAGGACGCAGAGAATATCGGTAGCATATGGACCTCGGGGGATTTCAGCCATTTAACAAACATTATATGCTCCATAACAAAACAACAATATTTCTGTACTTAGATCAACCAAATAACTAAATTAAATTCCCCAGACAGTGAGGGCCAGTATGCTAATTGGCTTGTCTTGTGGATTTTCTATGCGGCTCCCCAAGAAACAGATTGGCCCATTTTTCAGGCAACTGATTGTTAATTGGAGTAATGAATAGCAGGCTGGAGGGGCCAGTCACTTCACTTGGTAAATTCAAACCCCTCTTGTTCACGAGGACAAGCTAGAGCTGAAGCGGTTTTTGTGGGAGGTGGGCAGGCGAGCTGGTGCTGGGTTGACCCAAACATGTTTTTCTTTACGCTGGGAACATAAAGGAGGTTTAGCACCCTATTCCCTCATCCCGCTGGGATGCTGTGCTTCTCAAACAGCTGAACTGCCTGTGCGAAGGGTGTCCCTCATTGCCAGCAGAAGGCCAGCCGGTACCTGTATGGAGCAGCCCCCTGCAGATCTCCTGCTCTCGCTCTGCAGTCCCTGACACCAGCAACCTCTCCTGTCTCTGGGAAAGCCCTTGCTTTTGCTGCGCTTTGCTTCCCCGGTACCTGGTGGGCTGAGCACAATGACTTGAGAGGCAGGACCAGGAGACAGCTCTGAGGTTTCTCCCATTATCATCATCCCAGCTCCTGCGTCCTCAGCAGGCCACACAGCCTCTGTCCCTTCCCCTTCCCACTCACCCACCAGCAGTGGTTCTGGTTCCCCACTATCGCAGCTTCCCCGGCTGGTTAGAGGAACACAGCTAGGGCATGGGGAAAGTGAAGCTTGGGGTCTTGTCTGCTCCTTGATCTAGAAGACCCAGCCCTCTAGCCCTTACCAGCAAGGAGGAAGGCTGGTACCTTCTTTCCCACCCCACACTCTCCAATGCCTGGCTTCGATTTCGAACAGAGTGTGGAAAAGCCGAGCCTTCTCTGTGTCTGCAAACTTCAGTGTAAGCCAAGCTCTCAGCATCTCCCCCGGGGCTGAGCCGCCCTCTTCAGACCAGGCTCCGTGGCAGCACACAGGACACCCGCACACTCTTCTGACCAGGCATCCTTGCAACCGCTTTCTGCAGACAACCACAGTTATATATTCTACTAAAATGTAGCAATTCTTTCAGTTGATAGTTCTCCAACAAATGCACAGTTTCGGTTTAATGTTGAGCACAAAGGTGGCTCAAACCAGCATGTAGGTGCCTAGTGTCAAAAGTAACTTCTGAAAATCTCACAGCATAGTTTTTTCTGCATCATATCATCATAACAGCTCATCGGAGAGACTAAGATTGCATTTTGCAAGAAGAGACTTATTTTCATAAATCATGTTAGAAGACAGGTGGGTGGCCCCATTTACTGAGAAAAAAAAAACAACTAAAAAGTGGTACAGGAGAAGACACTCTATATTCAAAAGCACTTCGTGGTTTCTGGTGTCTGCACTTTTGGGTGCCCAAGGTGGCTGCCCCAGAAGGCCCAGTCCTCCAAGGGCAGGGAGGTTGGTTTTGGAAAATAGTCTTCTTAGAGTGCCCCAGGACAAAAGGCAGAGATTTCCTATGTTTGCTTCTGTGAGCTGGTCATAACTATTCATCCAGGCACCTCTGCGTTCAGCCTGGTGTTCGAGAGCATTATAACCAACAGTGAATTTATCACGGCGGCACCAGAAAATACATTCATTTTATATGAACTAAACCACTGAAAATTAGTTTTGCTTTTTCAAGGAAGCTTAGCAATACTGGAGAACAGTCCTGCAGCATAAAGGACTGAAGGCTAACAACAGGTTGCCACTAATATTTATTTGTCAGTAGTTGGTGCAAGACACTGAACAGGCCTCTCGAGGTAGTTTTTGCTCTGTAGCCTTACCCAGTCACAGTTTCGTACAATGAAGAAACACGTGCTAGTAACTCTTCAGGTCAGATTTCATTTTAAGATTGGATACCTTGGGTTATACACATAGGGTGGGGTCAGAAGCCAGATTTATTTCCATATTTCCATTTCTACACGTACTGAGCAATAGAATATTATCAATAAAAAGGAAAAGCAGACACTTTCAGTTTTCTGTTCTTCATAATTTTTAATTGATTATAACATGTTTTATATACTAGTAATTGAAAATATCATGACACACGCAGAAAATTCATCATGAAACGAGCCAGTGTGAAAACAAGCAATCATGCCAAGATGCAAATCATCGCACAAACCCCACAACTCCAGTCTGTAGTCAGCAGTCTATGGCAGCTGATTGATTTTTCAGAGGTCCATACTAGCTAGGTCTTTGTTCATGACATGGAAGACGGGATGCAAGGTACTCTATTAGCAAGGTACTGTATTAGCAAACGGGGAGCCAGCAGGAGAGGGAAGAGACCTCACGCCTCCATTCAGCATCTGTTTGTTCAGCCTGGAGAAGGGAGGGCAAAGGGGAGAGCTTATTGCTGTCTGCAGCTACCTACAGAAGAGAAGATGAAGCCGGGCTCTTCCCAGGGATCTTCAGCAGCAACACAAGAAGTGATGGACACAAGCTGGAACGTGGCAACTTCCCATTAGGTATCGGGAAACAAAGTTCACCTCATGGGCAGTTCAGTCCTGGGATGGGGCCCAGAGTCTCCATCCTTGGAGATACTAAAAACTCAACGGGACAAGGCTTTGAGCAACCCAGTCAAACTTCAAATTTGGCCCTACTTGTGGCATGGGAACCTCAAGAGGTAAGTTTGAAGGTAAATTATTCTAGGTTTCAAATATCATGCACAAAATGTTTTTGAAAACCAGAGCATTTTTACCAAAAGCTGCTTTTTTGAACCTTAACATCACACATCATACAGTAATAGCTCTCAAAAGCTCTCTAGAAGAGGTTGGGATTAATTTTCTGCAGAGGAAGCAGAATGATAAGGTGAGAAAGGACTTTCTTCTCCCTCAGAATATTTGCTACTGACTCCAAGATTACAAGACCATAAAAAAATCTTTACGAACAAAAGCCTCATCAAGGCACGGGCTATCTATTCAGACAGACAAACCTGTGCTGCTTGACAACCGCTTTAGCTAATGAATAATATATGTACTGGAACAAACGCTTTGCCCACACACTCACTGGTAGAACATACATTTTTGACTGTCCCATCCCTAACATGAGACACAGGGAACAATCCCTGAAATCGTGAACAGCTGAAAAATGACAACAACTTATTTTCACTTTACCCATTCTCCCCACCCATTTTTTACTCAAAACAAGCTTCCTGAAGGAATTACAGATAATATTCCCCACAGTGCTATGTGACAGCCCACAGATGGATGCATTTCTAATGAATTTGGAGAAGTTAAAAATGCACTGATATCAGACATGAAAAAAATTTGGGGAATTCTCCTTAATTAGATTATGCTCTGGGCACCCTGTCTGTACGAAAGAAGACACAGCAGTGGAAACCGCCTGACAGCGTCGCTAACACAACTGCTAGGGGTTGTAGTAGCAGACATCTGTTTTAAAGCCATGATCCAAATCTGCCCCTAGAGGCCCATCAGCTGGGCTCTAAAAAGCAAAATTCACACTTGCTGGGAGCACGTGCAATTCCATTAAACTCATCACATTTCAACGTCACCCTGGATTTCAAACAGTTCTTATGATCTGCAAGTGAGGCAGAAGTGCGAAGAGAAGCAAACCCATTTATTATAAAATGTTCAAATATTAGCAGGGTGCAGTAATGCTGTTTCCCAGCCTAGAAATGCGTCTCAATAGAGTGACTGAAGCGCAAAGCACACTTGGCCCCTACTCACTGCCCTGCAAGTCAAGGACTTGAAAATTTTGCTGTATTTTCTCTCTCATGCTTAATCTTCTTGCATACAGACATGCACAAGGATATATCCCCTTGCCTGGAACAGCAATAAAAGCAATTCTACTTTTTTCCCCCTCTGAACGCAGAATCAATTCACATTTTATTGCAATAATGCAAGGTACAGGTCAAATATGGAGAGGGCAGAGGGGGGCAAATGTGGAAATGATCCTCTTGTACGTCACTGCAGACAACAGGCACACCCCTATCAATAAATAACTGCTAAGCCATCCCCATTTGTGTTTCTAATTAGTGCAACCTATTTAACAAATAGACACATAATATAGGTCAATTATGTAGGTCACGACAAATTTGTCAAGAACTTCAGCCTGTAGGGCACCAAAAGGACCACACTGAGGCAGAATTTTCAAAGTTACAGCTCCTTTCTGAGCACGGCAGAAAGCAGCTGCAAAATGCAGAGCAACTGAGATCATCTATTGCACCCCGCTACAATGCAGAGCAAGAGCAAACTGTACCTGCCTGCCCTGATTCTTAGAGTGCTTCAGAGTTTGAACTTATTGCCACGCGATATCTTTATCTCAAAAGAAAAAAATCCATATTACTTCAGAATCATAGAAATCATGGACGCATCATTAGGAAAGCAAAGACAGAGCTACGAAAGCAAAGCAGTCAGTGGAGGGCCTACATGCGAGCACAGCAAAGGCATGTTTTGATCCTCATTTCCTCAGCGTAGGAGGCTTATGTGATTGTTTTGCCCACATGCTGCCCCTCCAAAACTGTTGAACCAGTTACTAGTTTCAGCCTCAATTGCCAGAAACATAAAATGTCTCAAAGATATTTCATTTATTTGAGTTTGTCACGAACTGGTCAGTATCCAGAGGAGACAGAGAAGTATCTTATTTATACTTTCTCTGCAGGAAAGGAAATGGCAACTCAGCATTCATCCAGTGCGTTTGACCGTGGCCCTCTAATGCAGCTCCAGCGAAGCCACAGTACGTGCCAAGTCCTGCCTTGGGGAGGAATGATGAGGAACCAGTGTGGAAGGCATCAGAGAGCAGGTGACAGGACTGCAGAGCTACCTGTCCTGCTCAGAGGTACAGGGAGGACACGAGGATAGAATATCACAGCAAATGCTACAGGTGTGTGACTTGCAACAGGGGAGATAAAGGGGTTTTGGGACTCAGAGCCGCAGGGAAACAAGCTTAATGTTCACTGTTCAATGAATATCACATTTTTTCTACTAAAGGTCAGCATTAGTATGATTTGGTTTTTGAGATGAAGGGAGAAAAATGAATCTTGGATGGGAATTTGAGCTGTGGGTTTAGTTGCTGTTACCTTTCCTTAGTATTTCCAAAATATTTTTCTTTTTCAGGCAACCACAACTCATCCTGCCATGGGACAGCACTTCTGGTTTCCTGGACTGCTGTTAGAAGAGCAACTCCAAAATCCAACTCCAGATGAAATACCTCAGGGAGTTAGCTGAGGCACTCTTTTGTACCTTAAGCATGTAGTGAAGTGGCTGGGGAGCATCTGGGAGCCCCCACACCAGCGGGAACTGAGAAGCAGAGCAATAGCAGGTGGGAGGCTGGTGCCTGAACACTCGTGGGCTGCTACGCCAGCTTCAGTGGCACCAGCACCAGCCACGAGCTGGGAGTAGACTCCTCGCCCCTTTGAACTTCCCAAACCTGCGCTGCTGCCACCTGGAGGTGCCAGTCCCCAGGCAGGGCAGGGCAGGGGGGCAGCACCAAGGGAATCATGCTCTGCACAGGCAGCTTGAATTACTTGCGCAGCTCTCCGAGGTCAGGGGTTTAAAACTGCACATGGGCATCTGGGTCCACATACGGCAGCTCAAACTCTATCGCTGGCCACGTGTCAGTTAGCTGAACTCTCTGAGGATGTTCATTAATTCTCAGACACCCAAAACAATTGTTCTTCTAACACTGGAGTGACAGAGTTTCACAAATTAACTGGTTCCCAATAACCCGCATTCTAGCTCAGGTATGATATTTATAATACACCAAGCTATGAATCTAAATGTGGATGTGTAAGTAATATATTTAATATGTAGGCACCATACTTGAAAATTTGTTACAAACCTCACACGATATCACTTGAGTTAACCCTAGGACTGACCACAGCACTGTGCATGGGAAAGTCTCAGGAACAAATGCAAAACCTTTTAAGCCATCTACACTCCCTCCCAGGGACCAGGATGAGGCAAGTGGGTTTCCAAGAACAGACTGAGAACTGTTCCCCATGCACATAAATTATGTTTTATATAGGAGGGAAAAAACCCAGAGCATTACACTCCCCTTCTTTGGCATCTCTACTCCTAACTGCAGCACTGAACATATATGCAAGATATTTCAACTCTGAGAAATAAATACTGTACTGTTTTGCCCCATCCCTGTGGAAATGGTGTTCCTGACAAGCTACTGCTCTCTGCTGACCTGGGTGCTTTTCCATGGGGGCCTCACTTCCTGCAGTCTTCTGTCTTTCCCAGTGCAAAGGGGAAAGGATACCTTGTTAATGCAATTAAATTGCATCTTTTAGCAATTGACGACAGAAGCATCTTTCATTTAGGACTGAAAAACATTATATTGCTAAGGAAAACAATATTGGTATCACCTAACTCTTTTGTCTTGAATTAAAAATGAAAGTATTCTTTGAACCTGAGTAACTCTCCAAACATACTCCTGTTTTCCTGCATCTTGAAAGAAAAAATAGGCTGTTCATATAGCAAGGTCGTCATTGTAACAAGCTCAGACAAGAGTGTATTTGTAAACGTAAGGACTGAAGTCCTGTTCTGGGTTTTGGGAAACTTGCTGCTGGACGGGAATTTTCACAGCAGCCCAAAATCCCACTGAAAACCACAGGATTTGACATGGGTCTCCTCAGTCTTTGTACTTCAGCTCCACACCTGGGTAGCTCCCCAAAACCTGTAGCATCTCTACTCTCTATCCTTTTTTTTTTTTTTTTTTTTTTTTTTTAACCAAAAGGAGATCACCCAGACCAAGGCTAACTGAAAACCAGTTTATCTGCTTTGAATTTAACTTCACGCTGCCACTAGGTATCGCTGTGCTACAGATGGTATAACGATGACCAAAAACTGACCATTTTTAACCTGTCAGCATCTCATATTTTGGGTCAGAATAAGGCAATGCAACGCTGCAGACTCACCAAGACCAGCTGCAAGTGTCAGTCTCCCCTCAGTCCAGGGGATAAAGGGTATTTACCGAGCAGCCAGGCTACATCTTTGCTGAGGTTCTCCTGTCTATCCTCTTCCCGATGGGTTTACAGCTCCTGAGATGCTGTAACCGACAGGAGTGCTACAGCAGCAATTTTGAGATTAACACAGTCTGGAATCACCAGAGCACTCTCAGCTGTTTTTTTCAAGCTGCCTGCAGACTCAAGCAGGTTTGTATGGAGGTGTCAGGGTCTTACTTACGAACTAGGATGGCCAGAAACTAAATATAGATTCTGCTGCTATCACATCATAGGGAAGCCACAAATCTGATAGATTTCAAGTCTTTGTGCCCTAATCTTCCTTTGCAGAATTCTCTCATTAACAGCATGACTCCTTTTAAATGTAATTTAAAAGTATTAAAGCAAGTTATAAAAAGAGTTGTAAATATCAGTTTCATTTACCTGGGAGTTTGATTTGAACAGTAACCATCATCTGAGATTTCTCAATGCCTGCTACCTGCAGGGCTGGAAAAAAAAACCCACAAAAAACAAAAACACACAAAAAACCCCCTAATTTATTTTCTAAACGCTGGTACAAATGAGTAACTTACTAGAATAAATAACACCCTGGGAGACTGTGTGCTCATTCACAGAATCACAGAATGTTAGAGATTGGAAGGGACCTCGAAAGATCATCTAGTCCAATCTCCCTGCCGGAACAGGAACACCCAGATCAGATCGCACAGGAACGCATCCAGGCGGGCTTTGAATGTCTCCAGAGAAGGAGACTCCACAACCTCTCTGGGCAGCCTGTTCCAGTGCTCTGTCAC
>VZTO01003206.1:30670-51787 GCA_013400615.1 Syrrhaptes paradoxus | reverse complement strand
GCTTGTTGGGCTCTTGAACATCAAAGTGGTAAGCAGCAGTCAGGATCTGGGACAAGAAGAGGAGCAGTTGCATAAAACTGTAGTTTAAAAAAAAAACAAACNCGCATATGCCGATGATGTTGAAAAGGTAATTTTGTTTCTGTTACCATAAAAGTCCGTGCACCAAACCCTCCTGTTCTTGATAAAATCACATCTTGCTGTGGTACGGCATTCTGAACTGTCAGTTCAGAGAAGTGTCTCCAAATGGCACAAGCCCACAGTAAAAGTTGGTCAACACGCAGAGAAGCAAGGACCAGAATGCATCTAGTTCTGCTCAGTGGTGTTGTTAACTAAGCACAGTGGATGTTTTTCCTGTCTGCCTTAAGAATTTCAGTGCTGTGTTGGATTGGAGCAGAGCCTTCTCCAAAAGTGTCCAGAATTGGATTGTCAGGGAAATAGTCTGAAAAACAGGCCAAGCACTAAGTGACTTCTCTGCTGTCTCCCTTACCTTTTGTATCCCAGGGATTTAGCACCTTCCTGAGCCATACTTACACCCAGCTCATGGTGTTTTCCTGGCTCCAAAGGCCTTTTTTCCCCAAAGATTTGTCATCCTGCCTTCTGAACCTTTTGTAGCCAGGACATTCAGTGGCAGAGAGGTCTGTGCCACTGTTTGAAAAAGTGACTATTCCTGTTTGGTTTTGACCTATTGCTGGATAATCCCCATTATATCCGTCAGGTCTCGTGCTGACCCCTTGTGCTATTCCCTTGTCTCTGTTCCACATTTACAGTGAATTATACTTCTCATCACCCTTTGTCCCGCAAGAAAGGCAAATCTAAAGAGTTCCTGAGATACCTTTATTTGTTCATTCTCTGTTTGCAGAGTGGCCAGGGAATAAAAGAACTCTTGGAGGTGGCAAAGAAGGAAGTTCCTATGGAGCTGTGGAAGTTTACTCCTCTGGTCCTGAAAGCCACAGCTGGCCTGCGGTTGCTGCCAGGAGAGAAAGCTCAGAAGTTGCTGGATAAGGTACTATTTCTTGTCTTCCAGTTTCCTTTCCAGAGATTTTATAGCAAAATTTTGTCCCTTCTGTGTGAGGTGGATACTGCTGTGTCGTCATCGGTGTGAGCCGTTCCTGTCATTCAACCCTGAAAGCGGTGCAGAGCCACCTGATCTCAGGTGGGGCTGTGGGGGAGAAATGGTGTGAATACAAGCACAGAGGAATGATGACCACTCCAAATAAGCCTGGAGATGGCGTATAACATAACAAGTGTAATGAGATACACCAAGCAGTCACCACAGGCTTGTTCTTAATGGGTGTGTTTGTTGGTGGGTTTGAGCAGGATCCTGCTGTTTTGAGAAAAACTCTCTGCTATTTGATTGGTCATGTTATCATCCTGCTGCTGCAAGGTTGCTCCTTGATATTGATTGGAAATAGTGTCAATTGCATTTATAGGCATGTAAAATATTTTTAGTATTTTAAAATATGATAAAAAAACCACAATATGATGATCTAGATCTTACAGCTGTGGGAAAAAAAATGTATTAAGTGTGCAGTAAGTGTACTCTTTTTCTAAGCAATAATTGGAAGGATGAAATGTGGCATGGTTGAAACCAATGTCTGTATTGTTCTCTGCTGCCTGCAAGCTGGCCCGTTCTTTTCCGCACTGAATTTCAGATGGAACTACTGCAGTTGTTACATTAGAGGACTCTGGAAACTTAGGGCTTTGCTGCCTCATGTAGGGTGTAGTATAGAGGACCTCTAACAGCCAACATGCTCCTGTTAAAAATGCTGTTCCCTGGGACATTCCTGAAAGCCAGGGTGTCCATCTCCTGCCTCTCCTATGCATGTATAATGCTGTGTGGGTCACCAATTGCAGCAAAGTAAACTGGGTTCCCTTCCCATGTCCATCCCTTGTTAATGGCACTTCTGAGCAGTCGTCGTGCTTGAAACCCCACACATCCATCCCTGTCTCTGCACCAAACTATGCAGATAGTGTGTAAATTGCTGACCTTGTGTAGCAGAGTGCAGGNAAAAAAAAACAAACTTGCTTTCCATCAGAAAAAAGACTTCTCTGAGAGCAGCTTTTATTTGAACTACAGGTAAAGGAGATTTTTCAGGCTTCCCCGTTCTTCGTGAGGGACAACTGCGTGTCGATAATGAATGGAACCGATGAAGGTAGGCTGGCTTGTGCAGTCCGTTTTTGCAGTCCTGGAGGTTCCTGCTGCACTGTGACAAGTCCTCACTCACTGTAGTGGGAACCCACAAGGAGCAGGTTTGACACATTTTTTATGCTTCATCAGGCAGTGTCTGCCAAAGAGATCTTGTGCTGCTTTTTCCAATTCAAAGTCCTGAACTCTATGCTGATTTTCAAAGCTCTAGTGCCAGGTGGTTCTTTTGGGATCACCAGGAAGCCACTGTGCAGTCAGCACTTCTGGAAAGGTTTCCGAATATCTGCTTGTTGAGATGGTCTTCCACAACTGGTTTTGCACACCCTGCTCTTGACAATGCTTGTCAGAGCTTTCTGGGAGTACTTGGTCATCATGTTAATTATAGGTGATCTAATGAGTGTAATTGTGAGTTCAGTCTGAAGAAAATACATGCTGAAGTAAATCGATTTTCATCAAAAAATGTTGAGGACAGAATCAGACTTGGTTTAAAATAATTTTAAGAAACATGTCTGAATTCTAAGTAACTGAGTGTTGAAATGTGTTTTAGATCTGCTTAGAGACCAAACTGGAAAGTAGCTGGAGCTGTTTGGAGCTTTTATGAGTTTCTTTTTGACTGCTTAGTGGAAGAAGGACATTGTAGTAATTCTTTTTGTTTTGTTTTAAAATCATTAATAGCAATGACGGGCTTGGTTCAGCCAAGGGTTGAACTGGGCCATGCATGTCTTGAGTTTTAACCACATGGATAAATATTTGAATTGGTTAACATAAGGCCCACTAATTCATCTAATTTATGGAGAAAAGGTTTCTAAAACAAGAAGAAGACAGAAACAATGCAGCTCACAAAAACACTTAGAGGAAAATAAGAAAAATTAGAACACTGAAAAGATGAAAATTCATAGTATTCAAAAGGAAAGTCAAGTGCCTAACATCAAACTAAAGCCCTACCAGTGGATGTTTTCCTAGAAAATTAACAATGTGTCAGTTCCTTATCTTTTAACTACAGACTGAAGCCTTCGTGACTTCTTGCCTAGGTTTTTGACCTGTGAAATACGGAGTTCTCCAGGCATTTCATATATGGGGCTTCTCTTCCAGATATCTCACAAACTCTGGTATAGAAGGTCATTCTCTTTGTTCAAAGCATCTAATTGTGGTTTTTGCCAGCCATTGACAGTTGTGGAAACACTGGATTTGGGGCAAGGTGGGTCAGGTGAGCTCAGCAGAGTGAGTCCTGTTCCCTTCTTGAAGGTCCTTGTGTAGCTCTCAGCTAGACATCCTCTGGAGTCTTTGTGTTCGAAGTCCTCTGTGAAAAGGGAACGAGGGAGCTTGTGAGAGGTGGTCTCTGGTGTCTCTGTCTGTTGTTGACAAGCTCTGGTTTGCTAGTTATTTTTAATTCAATGGAGCAGTTAAACTGTATGAGAAAACTTAAAAATGCCTCCAGCTAAACAGATCCGAAAGCAGGAAGACCTTGTAATGCAGCTCGCCTTATTTGTTACTGTTGTTAGAGGAAATGAAACTGTATCATCTAACAGTGCGTCTTCTGAATCTTTTCCTTATTAGGTATTTCAGCCTGGATCACAATAAATTTTTTAACAGGTAGGTGTACATAGGCATGTGCACAAAGATATGACCGATGCTGTGGAATTCATGTAACCTTTCTTTCGGTTCTCTGTAGGGTACCAGAGTGTTTTATTCCTTTCTGGAGTTTGCCACTAGCTCTGGCTAAATTTTTAATGTGGATATTCTGGATGTGCTTGGCAGCTGCAGAGTGTGAAGGAAAGTGCTATGCTACTTCCTTACAGATTTATAACACAGAAATGCCACAAGTGTTTACAGTGCTGAGTTAGAAAAGGGTAACTGAAGAGTAAAGAAAAAACTGGGGGAAAAAAAAAAAGGAAAAAAGCTGAAGCTCTCTCTGACAATAAGTAAAGCAGTCTGTCATCTGAGCACTCTGTTCAGCACACAGTGTGTGCAGCAATACAACAAGTTCTTGAAAGCTTTTTATGCTCACAGGAAATATCGGAAAGGTCAGAGATATTCAGACATCAGCTATCATGGGGTATACCGAGTTACTTTGCACAAACTAGTCAGGAAGGTGTATCTGAAGGATCTAACTGAGAAGAACTGAATAAAATGAGAAGAGAGGTCTGGGCTGGCAGCAGGAAGAATTTCAAGAGAACTTAGGCCAGCTCTTTTCAGTCTGTCATCCCCTTGGTTATTGGAATCTGCAAAATATCACTGAGGGATCATGGAGAGGTGGCCAAGAAAACCACATTCCTCTGTGTTACAAAGTGGTTACCAGGCTACAGTTTGCAAAAGAGTCCTTGCATCCACTGGAAAATGTTTAGGAATCCAGTAACTAAAACTGCAGTAATTAGGTCATAAACAGCCACCAGAGAAATAAGAGAAACCCTGTCACTTGCAGATTTTCAGGTCATGCTGATAAAGCTGAAATAAGTATCCAGTAGATGACGGTATAATTTAGTGCTGGCTGGGAGCTGACCAATGGAGCTAGATGATCCTCTTTCTTTACCCCTGTACTTCTGATTTTGTTCCTCACCAGTTTCTCACAGCATCCACCATGTGTTTCTCTGTTCTGTCACACATTTCAGGCAGCCTGGATGATCCACAGAAGAGAAGCGTAGGGATGCTGGATTTGGGTGGTGGATCAACACAGATCACGTTCCTTCCACGCACCGAGGTAATGTGAACATGCACACTGTTGGGAAATGCTGGTGCAGAAATCAGTAACTGCTCAGATTTGTTTCCCTTCGAAACAGACCAAGAGTTTGTCAGTGTGACGTGAAGGAAGGCTTCTGACAGAAAAACCCAAGTGGCTTGGTCACATCTACCTTGTTGCAGTTGGTCATGGAGGCATTCACAACTCTTTGTCAGTCCTCTGACGCCATGGGCTGGTGGTGCATGTTATGAATCTGCCAGGCCTGCTTTGTCTTGGGGAAAATGCAGTGTTCGCCCGAGTGTCTTTCATCTTTGGCTCTCAGTTTGTGCTGCTTATATTGAAGAACTCAAGGGCGATGCTGATAGTGAACTCAAGTCCAACATTTGGCCTATGTTGGGTTTTAAGAACACATTAAGATTCCTTCTTAGTCCTTGTTTCTGTTTTTTTCTGAGTTCCCTCAGCTGCAAATGAATGCTTTCTAAGGGAAAACTGTTATTATGCAGTAAAAAATACCTGCTGATGTTTGTTGTTTCAGCTTCCCATTGTGGCATTTTTATAGGTGTTCTGTGAGCTGGAAGCCCCGTGGATGTGGAGTCACAAGGCTCTGGCCTGAGCGGAGATAGCGTTCATAGCAAACCTGCACAAAAGCAGAGCTTTGGGACATTGTATCTAGCATCCCAGCCTGGGCTAGTCGAGACATCGTGCTCTTGCAGCAGAATGACAGGGGATGTGAAGAGTCTGGGATGTGGAATCTTTGGGCTTAAAGATGGTGTGCAGATATGAGTTCACAGCTGAATTCACTTGAGTAGGAAGTTAAATGTGTGCCTGGCTTTCGTATTATTTTGCACACAGTTTTCCCTAGTAGGGATCATCGGAAGAGGCATTTGCTGTAGCCTCTTGACAAAAGCGGTTAAGAGCTAGAATGAGGATTCCTTCATAATTGAAATTATTCTTTTATACACCTCTTTGGTGTGGGTACCAATAGCAGTGTAACCAGTTTAGACTCTGTCATGTGAGAACACTATTTAGGTCCAGGTTTTGTGGTTATCTTGTCTATCAGCGGTCAAATCGAAATACTTGCAAATCTATCGTTTCTTTCTGAACCATTTTTTCACATTTTTCCCCATGTTTTGGAAGATTCTGTTGTTGATGTTTGCTGCTGCTGGCAGAAACCTTGCAGTGACATCTTTTTCTCCCCGCAGACAACTCTCCAGACATCGCCAGCTGGCCACACAACTTCGTTTCAGATGTTTAACAACACCTACAAGCTGTATTCATACAGGTTAGTTGTGGGAAAGAGAGCACACTGTACAGATAGAAGCTTTCTGTGAAACCAGTGAGATTTAGATGTTTTGCTGAAATGAGGTCCTTGCAAATGAGTACTGGGAAGAAGCAGAGAAACCTGAGCCACGTCATGGTGGTGGATTAACCTTGGCTGCCAACCAAGTACCCGCTAAGCTGCTCTATCATTCCCCTTCCATCAACAGGACAGGGGGAAGAAAATACGACAAAAAGCTCGTGGGTCAAGATGGGGACAGGGAGGTCACTTACCAGTTACTGTCATGGGCAAAACAGACTCGACTTAGAGAAGTTAATTGAATTTATTGCCAATTAAAACTGTAGGATAATGAGAAATAAGAACAAAATCAAGAACACCTTCCCCCCCGTCTCTCCCTCTTTCCCAGGCTCAGCTTCACTTCCAACTCTTCTACCCCATCGCTGCTGGGTGGCACAGGAGGATGGAGAATGGGGATTGCAGTCAGGTCAGAGCACTTTGTCTCTGCTGTTCCTTCCTCCTCACTATCTTCCCCTGCTCCCAGTGTTTTTGGGCAGAGGGAAGCAGCTTCTTCCCATGTACGTTTGCTGTGGGGTGTGTTTGGGCTCAAAAAGAGTTAATTCTGTACACTAGAAGCTGTGCTACCTTTGAGGAGGGTAGGAGAAACATGAAGAGGATACCTTCAGCATTCCTGGTTCTTCAAGAGCCAGATTACCGTTGACAGCTATGGCCTGCGCTGTTTCCAAGAGAGATTGCCCTTCTGGGTGAGGGTCACGGGAGGGAGTGGGTTGTCACACTGTCCCCCTGATGCGGGTTAGCAGCCAACTCGCTGTTTTGCTGGGACCACGAAGAGGAGATTGGCGTGTCCCAGCCAAGTTGTCGGTGGAGTGTCAGAGGAAGGATGTTTGTTGTTCACAGAGGCTTTTATCCCTTTGCAGTTACCTGGGACTTGGGCTGATGTCAGCAAGGCTTGCCATTTTAGGAGGAATTGAGGGAAAACCCAGTAAGTTATGAGCACTCCTCAAGTCTTGGCTCTGAGCATAGGGTATGTAACCCTGTTGTGGGGGGAGGAGTTGTCTGTCCCCTTCCCACTGGGCTCAAGGTTCCTGAGTGGTATGTGGACTCCTGTCACCATGGCTGGGTGCATTTGAGACGAATGCAGGAGGTGACACTTCTAGATCCCAGGAGACCTGGATTCTTGCCAGCCCTGGTTTGGGCATGGGACATCTGAGCCATGGCTGGGGCTTGGAGGTGCCTTGCTGAGGCTGTGGGACAGTACGGAGCAGTGCTGGGGGAGAGGGATCTGAAATTAACTCCTTAGGTTTTTTGCTGATGTGGTTTTGTTTTACCTCTGCAGCAGGAGAAGGGGAGGAATTAATCAGCCCTTGTTTACCACCCGGCTTCAAATCTGAATGGCAACATGCTGAGATAGTGTACAGAATTAAAGGACAGAAGGCAGGTAGAGTGATTTATCATCTTCCTATCTAGGCCAGCATGCTATTAGCAGAGTCAATGATACACTCTCAGCCTCTTGCAACGACACTGGGTTCTCTGTTTACTGTTCTGTCTGGCTTCTCCTGGCGTGCTGTTAAAGAGATTCTGCAGCTCTTGTGCCGTGGAGCGTCTGTCCAGTCAGGAAAGCTGCTATAATAGTGCAGGTGGAGTTGAGCAATCCCTGACCTGTTTGACTTTCAAAGTCCTTCTGCCTCAGATGATGTTGTCCATCTCTGATCTACCACATGCTTGGTTCCAACCTGAGGATGGTTAAGTGTTGCTCTTGGAAGAAGATGTAGATTTCAGTTCTCTGTGAAGAGCTTATGAAGTGCTACTGTGCAAAAGGGAACCTCTTTCCTGGCAGATCCTAAATAGATTGTGTGTGTGTTTCACTCGCTGCCTATAAAACGCTGGGTTTCTTTGCTGCCTTTTAGGTGAGCCTCTGTATGAGTCTTGTGCTAGCAAAGTGGCAAAGATGCTCTTCAAAAAAGTGCATAAAGCTGAGGAAGTGAAGGACTTGGATTTTTATACCTTCTCCTACTACTATGACCGTGCAGCAGAGGTTGGTCTCATAGGTATGTTTGCTCGTGTTTTCATTTCATTTTTAAATAACAAGTTGTAGAAGAAATGGTAACAACACACATCACGATGCTTAGCTATGCTGTCACGGAACTTGGTGTTTGTTGACCAACAGCTGTGCAGCGTTGGTCTCGACTGGAGCTATTTAGTTTCTATAGAGAAGGGACTGGGGCTGTGAAATAGGACCTGGCGGCTTCTGGTAATGGTTTTTAAACAAACTGTCTGCATTTCAGAAATTGTTGTTGTCTGACTAGCCCTACAATCCAAAACAGAAAAAAAAAAAGCCCTCATAATGATAAACAAATTTCTTGGGCGGTAAAGCAGTAAAGTGATCTTGGGCTGAGTGTTTTGCTTCACTGACCTTTTTAGATGGAATGAAGATTTTCAGGTAGTTCTACATGCATTCAGAATGCATCCCATCTCTTTTCCGGTGGTATGCCCACGTACAGAAGGTTGTCGTGTTCAGTGGTAGAAAGCAGATGATGAGATCTCAAGCTAGTTTGGATAAACATGCCCACTTCTCAGCCACTTTGTTTTACAAATAGACACTTTTTACAAATAATTTCAGATTTAATCTGTCGCAGAGCGCCACTGCCCTGTCAGATCTGGTCAGAGGCATTAACTGTGTTCAGGAACAACAGGGCAGGGCAGCACAGGCATGGGGACAAGGTGAGAGAGTCTAGACTATGTTTCTTTAGGAAAGGAGGCTAGAAGTTCTTTGGAAAATGAGGCTTTTCAATCTGTGGCTGGGGGCCAAGCCACACACACCTGCTCACACAGTCCCTGCCCCCACCCAATAATAGGGGAGAGAATTAAAGAGGTAAATGGCAAAGAGGACTTGTGGGTTGAGATAAGGACAATTTAATAACTAAACTACAATAATATTGGAAATAATACTATATACAAATATGCAATGTGATACACAGTGATACTGTCCCTCCCCATCTGATGACTAAAGGCCCAGCCCACTCCTGGCCATCGACCCTGGAGGAGGGAGGGAATGGGTGATACACAATGATACTGTCCCCCCCCCCAAAGCCTCAGCCTGTTGCCAGCTAACGATCCCCAGACACCTCACTCACAATTCCCCCAAAAAGGGGTGAGGGAGAGGTGCACCGCTCCCGGAGGCACTCACGGAACGGAGATAACAGCCGAAGTGTCCCAGGCCGAGAGCTGACCGAAGCAGGGGAAAAAAACAGCTAAAGATCCCCCCAGAGAGGGAGGATCCCGAAACTCAGGGAACGGAGATAACCAGCGTCCTGGGCTCTGAGAGCTACTGGTGTCTGTGGGGGGGGAAAGGCCTTGGGAGAGCAAATGCAGGCACCCGAAGCGAGATGATCCGGAGCCCAAGGGAAGTAAAAAGAGAGATCTCCCAGAAGGGTCCTCACCTATATACTGGGTATGACGTGCATGGGATGGAATAATTGGTCAGTCTGCTTCTCAATCTTAACCTAAAAGCGAATCCGAAGCTAGAAGCCGGACTGTCTCTTCCCCCCAGCTCTGTCTGTGAAGGGGAGAGAGGCTGAATGTATTTGTCCTTGAAAGTATCCTGGCAATAACTATAAACGTTCCTTCTTATCAGCTTTCTCCTGAGCAGGAATCCAAAACATAGCTTCTTGCTAACTATTTATGAAGAGAAGGGAAAAAAAATTAACTCTCTTCTGCTTAACCCACGACAATTAAGAATCTTTTAAAGGTTCTTTTATCTTTAAAGCCAGGATGAGTTTTGTCATTGATTTTGGTGGCTCAAGGGCTGATTTCCAAGCAACTATTATGACTTGAATCTACAAAAAAAAAATAAAAGACCATGGGTTTTTTTCTTTTAGATAAAGAAAAAGGAGGAACCTTGACTGTCGGTGACTTTGAAATTGCAGCTAAATATAGTGAGTAAAATACAATCAAACATACACTAGTAATTGTGTGTAAATTCATACCCAGGTGGCAAATGTATGACATGCTGAGAAGCCTGGGTTTTTTTGTTTGTTTTAAGTAAACATTGAGCACTTCTCTCCATAGCATCTCACCGACACTGCTGCTTATTTCTGAAAATCTCAACTATTTTTATATTAATTCTTGCTTTTGCAGCCCACATAGGACATATCTTATATTTTAAAACTCTGTCAAGAGTTACTAATAAACTTGCCAGTTAGCAGTGATCCTGAAATCATGGTTTCAAAATAGATGTTGGGGTTCTCATCCTGGTAGCATAACCTGTTCTCATCTGGTTTAATTTTTCTTTTTGTCTCAAGATTTGTTCTTGATTGTTGATTTCTAAAGGAGGAAAACTGGTTCATGGCTTTTGGCTTCATCAGCTGCAGAGAGAACTGCCTCTGCACATTTACAAACGTAAACATTCTTTTCTTAATACCACAAACTCGGGCTTTGATCAAAGTGACATGGGGCTTTTTGGGAAACTTTTGTGAATGACTGAACAATCGTTGCAGTTCTGATTCTTGGACTAGCATTTGCGTAATTCATCCTGAGAAATGAAGTGGGTTTTTTTTTAATTTTGTCTTTTTTTTTTTTTTGCTTTCCTTATGTCTTTTTTTTCCCTTTAGTTTTGTCGACATTTGTTGAGTGCTTATGCTCAAGAAGCATAACACACCTGAAGTTGTTCAGATTAAAATTGGAAGTAGGCTTGAAGTAGATAGAAGAAAAGTTGGAGGCCCTTTTCATCCTTTCCCAGAGAGATTCAAGAAACTCAGCTGCCTTAGGGGAGAGATGGAACCTCTTCCTTCTAGGCTGTCAAAGCTTTTGTGCTTGTGCTAATGTGCACACGTCATTTCAACTCCATCCTAACAGGCTCTGTCACTGTGCAGCTGAACTGACATGAGGTGTTTTACGGATTCATTTGAGGTTTTTCAAAGCTGGGCTGATGCCAGGCCTGAGCCCACAGCATGCATTCTGACAGAGTTTTCTTTCTCCTTAGTATGTAAGACCATGGAAATCAGTCCCAGCAGCAGCCCTTTTCTCTGCATGGACCTCACGTACATCACCTTCCTCCTGCAAGAGCTGGGCTTCCCAAAGAGCCACGTCTTTAAGGTGATGCATAAAATGGATTGCTGGAGGGTGCTGGGGCAGCAGTCATCATGCCAGTAGCTTGGTCCTTGATTTGCCTTCTTGCTCCCACACATGCTCAGTGGTGGGAGGTGGAGGGACACTGTCCCCATGATGGTGGTAACTGGTTGTGATAACCTTCAGCACTGTATTAATCTTGCATTCTTCTCCTTTTCCCAAAGAATTGTGTTTAACGTTTTTGTTTGGTTTTTTTGTTTTCCAGCTTGCCCGGAAAATTGACAATGTTGAAACAAGCTGGGCGTTGGGAGCCACTTTTCACTACATCGACTCACTCAACAGACTGCAGTACTAAAGCTCCTTGAAGGTGACTTCTGGGAATCTCAGTTTTTGGAAGCCCAACACTGGAAGATCTGTTGAAGGGCCCACTTTTGCCTTCCAGAGTCCATTGGGAGATCATCAGAAACTTTCCTCCCATCCCCTGCCAAGTCCCCTCCATCACTAGCTCTTTTTTACAGTGCAGAGTGCACTATCTAAAGAATAATCCTTGATTTGACAGCATCTGCATTCAACTTGATATAAAACTTGATCATTGGTGAAGGAAAACCAGGACTCTGCAGGACATCTATGATCTCTATGAGAAAAACACGTTTTTGGAACATGCCTGTACTGTGTGCTTGTACTGTGCTGAAGTTGCTGTAGGATATTTTCACTCCAGAAGGAACTCTTTACTGTCCTGATTTCAGGGTGTTTTTTCTTGCTTGTCAGCAGTTTTCAGTGATGATTTTTATTTTACTGCTTCCATGTTTGAAGGTGAACTTGCGTGTGCGCATGCAAAGACGGCACATTCACACGGATGTGCTGCTGACAGGCAGCAGCTTTGATATGCCAGGTGGAAGTCTCAGCTCTGCTTTCTACCTGCTGAACTGGAAGAGCTCGGGAGCACGCTAGAAACAGCCTACAGCCTCATGTTGGTTCCCTGGCTGCTGGGAGGTGGATGGTGGAAGACAGCATCAGGTTTGCTGGATCTAAACAAGCAAGTCTGGGGAGTTGGGTACAGGGCTGCTGATGGATTTGACAGTTCTAGAGTCGGTCTGGTCGGTAAGATTGATGAACAAGACACAGCCACAAAAATAAATCCTGAGTGCGGCTTATTGGAGCCACAGATATTTGTGCCTTGGCAAGGTTGATGCAAGACATTTACACAGTGTTTTGGGTGCTGCTTCCTGCAGATGCATCTCACTTCAATAAATAAATGTATTGTGGTTGCACTGAGCTGTGGTGGGAGCTGCAATGCACCACTCCGACAGTGTCCTTCACCCGGGCTGGAAGTGATCTCAGAGGCAACAGGAGCTGGAGAGGACACGCGGCACTATTTGTGGAATTGTGTTGGTTTTGTGTGGATGTTTAGAGCAGACCCCAGTGGTCTTTTGGGGGGTGCAGAAGAGCCCAGCCTCCCAGAGAGCCAGCAGTGGGTGCCCCAGCTCATGGGCTCATGGCCACAGCCTCGTCCTTTTCTGGGGCAGCGAGACGTGGCACAGTGGCATGTGGCGCTGCATGGCAGCTGGCTCTGCCGCTGAGTGTACCGGGGACACCTGAACCCCGCTGTACCGACAATAAAACCAATCTAAAATGAAGACATAGGGGTGGTGGTGGTGTGGCTTGTATTCCCAGAGCCTGCAGGGCTTGTGTGCTGAGAAGTGAGGGCCCTGGTGCCATCCCCATCCCCTCCTGCCATCGTGGTCCCTCCATCATCCCATCCCTGCATGCCACCCCTGTCGTCTCCACGAATGTCATTCCTGTCCCCTCCTGCCATCACGGTCCCTCCACCATGCCCATCCCTGCATGCCCCCCCTGTCCCCCATGCTACCCTCATCCCCTCACACCGTCCCAGCCCCCCGTGCCCTCCCAGTCCCCCCATGCCACCCCCGTCTCCATCAGCCGTCTCCCGCCGCCCGCTCCCGAGCCGGAGGCGGCGGCGGGCTGACGGCAGCACCCGGGCTCCTTCCCCGCCCCCTCCCCGGCGCTGCGGGGCTGGGCGGGGGGCGGGTGGCCGCTCCCCTCACCGGGCGGGGCCCCGGCGGGCCGCGGAAGGCGCAGGCGCAGGCCCGGGTCCCGGCTGCGGCAGAGGCAGAGCCGGCGGCGGAGCGGAGCCGGGCGGCGGCGGCGGGATGGCGGCTCCGCTGAGCGACGGGGAGCGGCGGAAGCAGATCAGCGTGCGCGGCATCGCGGGGCTGGGCGACGTGGCGGAGGTGCGCAAGAGCTTCAACCGCCACCTGCACTTCACCCTGGTCAAGGACCGCAACGTCGCCACCCCCCGCGACTACTACTTCGCGCTGGCGCACACGGTGCGCGACCACCTGGTGGGGCGCTGGATCCGCACCCAGCAGCACTACTACGAGCGGGACCCCAAGGTGAGCCCCCACCGGCCTCGGGGGGACAGCGCTGGGGCTGGGGGCACCGACTGAGCCCTCCCTGCCGGCCCCGCGGGGGTCTCCGTGTCCCCTGAGGGGTGTCACTGCGGCCCTGGCCCCTCAGCATCCCCGCGGCCGTGTCCTTCGTGTGCACCCCGCCGGGGCCGTGTCCCCGTGGGCATCACCGTGGCCATATCTGACCCGTGCACCCCGCCGGGGCCATGTCCCCGTGGGCATCACCGTGGCCATATCTGACCCGTGCACCCCGCCGGGGCCATGTCCCCGTGGGCATCAACGCGTCCGTATCTGACCCGTGCACTTCACCATGGCCGTGTCGCTTGGGCGTCACCACAGCTGTGGCTCCTTGCCATGGCCGTGTCCCTTGTGCACCTCACCGGGGCTGTGTCCCTTGGGTGTCACCACAGCTGTGGCTCCTTGCCATGGCCACATCCCTCGTGCACCGCACTGTGGCTGTCCCCATGAGCAGCACTGTGGCTGTGTCCCTTTGGGCCTTGCGCCAGCCGTGTCCCTCACACACATCTGGCCATAGCTGTGTCCCCATGGGTGTCACCGTGGCCACATTCCTCGTACAGCTTGCCGTGGCTGTGTCCCCACAGGCTTCTTTGCAGCCCTGTCCTGATGAGCCTTCCTGCAGCCGTGATCCCCTCAGGCATCCCTGTGACTGTGACCCCCTGTTTCTTGTTGCAGCCGTGTCCCCCGTGATCCACCATGAGCATGTCCTCACGCGGGCCTTGCTGCCATCTGCTCCTCTGCACGCTTCACCACAGCCATGTCCTGCGCTCGCACCACTGCAGTGGTGTCGCTTGTGGGTGTCACCTCCATACAGAATCCCAGAACAGTTTGGGTTGGAAGGGACCTTAGAGATCATCTGGTGCCACCCCCTGCCATGGGCAGGGACACCTCCCACTAGCCCAGGTTGCCCAAAGCCTCGTCCAGCCTGGCCTTGAACCCTCCATGGATGGGGCATCCACAGCTTCTCTGGGCAACCTGTTCCAGTTGAATTCAGACCCAATCCAGCACTTAACTGGAGAGCCCCGGAGGGCCAGTGTGTGCTAGAAAAGGCACATAACTTCCCAGCGTGCCAGCACTGCCTCCCCGAGTCAGCTCTTTTCTCGAGGTTACACATACTGCCTTGGCACACGAAACAAACTGCACTTGACGCTGGTGCAGCCGCACAGGCACCGGGAGTTGCGCTGGTGCGTGGAGCTCTCTCTCCCTTTTATCCTTCCTGATACAAATGCGCTCTGATCCCTTTGCTGCACCAACAGATCCCAGCTCAGAGGAGCTCACAGTGGTTTCCTTACTGTCCCCCGTGCTTAGATTTTCGCTAGAAACACATCCCTGCAGGCGACTGAAAGGAGCAGAGTTATTTATGCAACGGTGCAATGTTTTCAGATTTTTCTGATGAGCCTCAAGGAACGGATGGACCCTTTCAGACTCGCAGCAGAGGTGACAGAGCGGGTAATCCTGCTGCTTAGCATGTCCCAAGGCTAGCGGGGAAAGATCCCAGCTATGAAGGAAAGAGATTTAAGGGAAAGCACAATTTACAGTCAGGCTGTTGCTCTGTTAAAAATTCCTGTTTATTTATAAAAAAACGTCTACAGCGATAAATCTGAATGAGGGCAAAAGTTTGCCCAGCCTGCGTCTCGTGCTGCAAACAGGCTTTTGTTAATGTTTGCAGCGGAGGCACAGCTCCTCTGAAACTTGGAAGGTCACCACAAAGCAGCCTGTCCTGCGCGGTTGTGCTGGGAACCCTGCCCCCCATGGCCAAATGTATTTGTTCAGCAGGGTGTATTGTGTGAAGCTCGGTGTGGGGAGAACGGGAGGACCCGTAGGGTGGGGGGGGCTCCCTCCGGCTTCCAGCAGCCTCTGCATCAGCTTCAGCTCAGCATGGGAAAACTTACAAAGCCCAACGTGAGCATCACCTCCGCTGAGCTCGGTGGTGTATAAATATACCATTCAGCATCCTAGATAATTCTTGCCCAAAGTTAATTAGGGAAACACTTAACAGGCAACGAGGTTTTTTTCTATAGAAGGCCATTGGCAGGGAGATGTGCAGCAGAGGGTTGGCTGGCATCCCACGTGAGATCCTTCTGACAAACAAACTGTGTTCAGGAGCAGGGGCCAAGAGCCGCGTTGGGAAGATGTCCCTCCTCTGGAGAGCCCTTGGGTCTGCTGTTTGTGTTAAGCTGCTTTGGTGAAAGCCAAGTGCTGTGCTGTGTGTAAGTGTCTCGCTTTGCTTCTCCAGCGCATCTACTACCTGTCCCTGGAGTTCTACATGGGCCGCACCCTGCAGAACACCATGGTCAACCTGGGCCTGCAAAACGCTTGTGACGAAGCCATTTACCAGGTGAAGTCTTGGGGTACCGGGGTTCCCCTGAGGAACTGGCCACACTTTTCCATGCAGAGGGCTGGCTGTCTTTATTTCTTAGGGCTTCCTCCTAAGGATGTGTTATTTTGACTCAACAAAGCGAGCCTTGGCTCTCCATTAGTGTTTCTGTCCCCTAGAGAAGACCATGGGGAGATGTTAGGGCTTCCTTGAGAGCTGGAGGATGGTTTTCTCAAACCACCAGTTTCCTGTAGCAGCTGGGAAAATCTAGAAAAGTATCCAGAAAGCAACAGCCAATATCCCAAAAGACTAGGGCGTCCCAGGCTGCAAACAGCTTTCCAGTACTAGGAGAGACGATGGCTCATCACGGGCGATGTAATCTCATGGGGGAGGCTGGGTGGAAGGGGTAGCCACCAGAGCACCAAATGACAGTTCATACATGCAGTTACACAAGGCACCGCAGCAGCACAGCCAGATCAAAAGGAATCACTGGGAAAGGAAGAAAGGGGGGAATCGTTTGCTTGAATTAAAATGTCCTCAGATGAGTTCAAACTGAAAAAAGCACAGCTGAGTGCCACCAAGGGAACCTAAGGTGGTAATCCAAGGTGGCTTGCAGCCGCCTCTGCAACATCACAGTGACCTTGTAGACAGGGTAGGAGTTTTTGGGCTTTCTCAACCAAAAGCTTGATTTCCCCCCTCCTCCTCCCTCCAGATCGATCCGTGTTAAACTTGCTAGCAGAAGCTGGCCTGTCTCACAGTGAGGTGCTGTGATTGCAGAGCAAAAGCCCTGGGCAGCACTTTCCCTGCCAAGGGATGGGAGGGGATTTCCAGGGGAGGAACCTCGCTGTAGCCTGTGACCACGTGGAGCTTGTTGTGGCTAGCGGGCAGCTGGGATGGGAGGTCTCGTCTCCAGCATAGCTCCATCACAGAGGATTCGCCTCGGTTTTCGTGACCCCATCACACCGTGCATGAGGCTTTCCTGGCTTGTGGCTGCAGACCACTGGAGTGCTGGGAGAGCGGTTCTGTCGCCCCTGGCACCGAGGGGAGGTACTACTCCCCTTGGAGAGGCAGCAGCTCCTGGCTTCTGGAGAGTCGTTGCTGCCGGCACGCTTCGCCTTCATCCAGCAGCAGCCCCCAGGATGGAGAGCAAACGGCCTGAGAGTTGCAGCAGAGCAGAGAACAGCGTCCAGCCATGGCCTCCAGCCAAGGAGCTCATCGGCAGGCTGCGGGAAGGCACAGAGCATGATGGCGAACGCTGCTGTACCCAGCTGCCAGGGTGGCCGTGCCCTTCCTCAAGGACCCAGTGGGCGTGAGCAGGGGGGCAGTGCGCGGAGGCGGGCAGGACGCGGCAGCCTCTCGGGCGCCGACCTGGCTGTTTACCATCCTGTCTCCAGCGGCGAGGTCGGCGGAAGGGCCTCGTGCACTGAGGGGCTACCAGGAGACAAGTGTTTTGTTTGAGGTCTCTAAGGAAACCTATTTTGTGGGAAAGCGATATCTAATGATGGGCTAGATTGTTTTCCAGTGAACTGGGCTGCCCGGGGACCAGAGGCTGGTGAGATGCTTTGTGGGGAGAGGAGGCTGGGGGGATGCAGAGACCCCCCCCATGGGTTTAATTTCCTGTGGCGTGGGTTGTTTTGGGGTCTGTGTTTCCCTCCTTGGAGAGCAGCCCCGGGGTGCGGGCTCTGGATGCTGACACGTTCTGCTGGGGCTCTTTTCCCCATAGCTGGGTTTGGACCTAGAGGAGCTGGAAGAAATCGAAGAAGATGCTGGCCTGGGAAACGGAGGCCTGGGCCGCCTGGCAGGTAATACAGGGAGAGGGGAGCCCCCTCCTCACACAAGTGGCTGGGGTCCGAGGGTGGCCTGGCTGGAAGCTGTCACCCCCTTGCCGCCAGCACTGCAGCGTGCAGCCCACAGCCTGCGTCTGCCCCGCAGCCCTTGGGCAGCACGGTGCCCGCCCACCTGCTCCCGGCTGGCCAGGAACGAGCCCCCTTCCCACTGGGAGCATCCAGGAGACGGAGCTGGGTAGTCTGCAGCACAGCAGGCTGGCTGGAGCCTTTCTCCTCACCTCCCTGGGAAATCTCTGACTTTTTGGAGGCACCTCAGCAGGTCCCGCGTAGGCAGATTGTTGGATTTTAGTCTGCTTGTCCCGTGGGACCCCTGGAGAGCAGAGCTCCCCAGCACAGAGGAGGTGCCAGGGCTGATGTTCACCAGAGCTGCCCTGGGCCGAGGGCTGGAAGGGTTTGCTGTGAAAGCCATCGTAGCGAAGTGGCTGGTGGAGCAGCAAGTTGGGGTCAGACTCCTAGAATCACAGAAGGGTTTGGGTTGGAAGGGACCTTAAAGATCGTCTAGTTCCACTCCCCTGCCGTGGATCATCTAGTTCCACCCACCTCCCGTTAGCCCAGTTTGCTCCAAACCTCATCCAGCCTGGCCTCGAACACCTCTAGGGATGGTAAAGCCCGGCTTTACGGGCGGGCAGGCTTAGAGCAAGGCGTGGCTGCCTTGGGCAAGTTTAGATCTCCCTCTGACAAGGCTGGATTTGGAGTTTTGGTGACCTGTGCCCTTGTCAGCCCAAACTTCAGGGTGTTCATGCTGGCTCGGCAGGATGTGCATGGGGTCCTGCTGCAGGCTGTCCTCACCTGTCGCTTCTGCACGTGGATTTTCTCCGCGTAATAAATGTTTCCAGCAGCGTCGGTGGTGGCAGTTCCTCGCCTCCGTGCACAGCGTGCTGTAGCAGGTGCAGCGAGTAAAGGGGTGAGGTTCCTTGCAGCGTGTCTGTGCTCTGCTCTTCCAGCCTGCTTCCTGGACTCCATGGCCACGCTAGGGCTGGCAGCGTATGGCTACGGCATCCGCTACGAGTTCGGTATCTTCAATCAGAAGATTGTCGATGGCTGGCAGGTACATTGGCAAACCCGAGTCACCCTTTCTCCTTCTGTTTCATGCTGTGGGGGCTGCCTCTGCCGGGGGATAAGGCCTGGCCACACAAACCCACTGCGGTGCCTTGGGCTGGTCATAAAATGGGCGTTTGAGCCCATCGCCTGGTGCCAGATCTGAGCCCAGGGCTCCGACTGCCAGAGCAAAGAGAAACTGTGAGGGTGGTGGGGCGCGCGTGTGGCGGGGGCTCACTCAGGGACACACACAAACTCATCCGCACCAGTGACCAGCCCTGCAAGATGGTGTTGGAATCAAGCCCACAGGGCTCTGGGAGCTCTGGGACCAGAGGTCTCCCTGCCCAGGGCTCCACAGCACGGCTGCAACGACCCCCAGAGCCCCATCAGCCCAGCAGCGAGTGGACGAGGAGTCAGGCTGAGGATGGAGATGCAGCTAAACGCCTAACGAAGGTGTCTGGTGGAGGGTTAACTGGAACACAGTGGAACACGTGCACGTGCTCCTGTGGGTTCCCTGGGAGACTGGCAGCGGGGCCATAAACAGGGACTCTACTGTGGCATCAATGATCATCCCATTTTGCAAGTCAAAATAGGCTAAAAAACTGCCCCAGCTGGCAGTATTCCCCCGTGTATGTCTAGAAAACAGTTTCCATTAGGAGATCTGCCTTGCTTCTGAGCATAAAGGCCCTTTTTTCCCCTTAAAATAGCTCTCCATAAGGCAGGGAGGGTGGGAAGTTTGAGGGCTGTTTTTTCCTCCTTCCCCACAAAGAAACTGGAATGCTAAGCCCTATGAATGGTGAAAATGGGGGGGAAAAAAGCACCCACTGCCATTTACTTTGTCTTACTCCCAAAGAAGGGGTGGGGGCAATGCTGGGCTGTGGCTCCAGACATTTCTCTGCATGCCTCAGCCCCGCTCTGCTGAATTCACTTCCCTCCGGTCAGTGCTGTTCTGAGCAGAGAGGAGAAATCCTCTTGGGCGGGGGGCAGAGCAGTTAGCGAGGGTTACAGGAAGTGGTTTGTGGCCAGGAACACATCACACATCGCCCTCTATCACTGTCAAACTGGATTTAAAGCTCTTGAGACAGACGGGACCTGTGCGGTCTGGATGGTTTAAACCTGTGCAGGTCTGCAAAGCCCACAGAGACTCATTGATTTACACCACCTAGGATGTAAAAAAGCTTTGCTTTTGAAACCGGCCTCCCTTCAGAGAGCCTGGTTTAGCCGTCACTCGGAGACGCGAGCTATCCTTTTGCAGGTGGAGGAGGCTGACGACTGGCTGCGCTACGGCAATCCCTGGGAGAAGGCTCGCCCGGAGTACATGCTCCCCGTGCACTTCTATGGCCGTGTGGATCACACCCCCGAGGGGGTGAAGTGGATCGACACCCAGGTACCAGCCTCTCCCTGGGCGCTGGGCTCTGGGACGACGGGCCGGGGGAGTGGCTGTCCCGGGGCTGTGCTTCTCTCCCAGTCTGGCAAAACTCTCTCTGCTCCCCTTGCAATTACGAAGGTGACTTCATTGGCTATAGCAGGATTTGAGGAAAAAGAGGGATGATGTTCAGTAACTTCAGATCATTTGGGGTCTCCATCTCTCCTGATCTCCGGGTGAAGCCCTGGCACAGAATTATGTCGGAGGAGGACTCTATCCCTGGCAGCTGCACTGCGCTCCTTCTGCCCCGCTCCTGGCCACCGCTTGCTCAAACCCAGGGGTTCTGCAGGTGGTTCTGGTGCTGCTGCTGTGCGTGGCCACGGATCAATCATTGAACTCGTATGATCAGAGCAAGTTTCTCCTTCCCAGACCAGCCTGATAAGGCAGAGTGCTGTCCGGGGAGGCTGGAGGCATGGTTTCAAGTCTCCAGTCTGTTTTGTGACACTGTGGACAGCAAGCCCTTCTTCAGCCTCCTGCAGCTGGGGAGGTCATGCTGTGCCTCAGGAGCACGTACCGTGTCAGAGCACAGGCTGCTGCCTCGTAAATGCATCCCAGTCCTACTGCTGAGGAAGGCAAGCTTTAAAGAGGGATAGATGAATTAAGAGGATTGAAGGTGTTTCAGCCTCTCCTGTCTAAACACTGCCCAGGATGGAGGGAGGGAGGAAGGAAGGACTATGAATTTTGCTAGAATTCAGGGACATGACCTAGCCTTGTTCAACACCACAGCCCCGTGAACAGCATGGAGGCACCATGCCAGAGCTCTCTGGGGAAGAAGATGTCCCTGTGGGGACCATAGAATCACAGAATGGTTTGGGTCAGAAGGGACCTTAGGGATCATCCAGTGCCACCCCCTGC